>CM076580.1:768692524-768955223 GCA_034641835.2 Pinus albicaulis | reverse complement strand
CTAAGCACCCACGGTTGAGGGCTTATAGAAATGAGGTATGGAACCTGGTAGATAACTTTTTCTTAGAATTTAATATTTAGTTCATGCCCAGAGATCAGAACAAAATGGCAGATTCTCTTGCAGTGGCTACCAGTACCTTTCGGCCGCCTCAGAATCCTCTTTTAAGATACAAGATAGAGGTATGATACCGTCCTTCTATCCCTGACAATGTCAAACACTGGCAGATGTTTGAAGATGAGGAGAAAGTGAGAAGATTCATGGATACTGTTGGAGAGTTCTCCAATATGGATATAGACGTCGGTGAAGAAGAGACCGAAGACCTTCCTCAGAACAAATGGCAAGAAACCATGGTTGGTCATCAGGTGCTGCAACTCAAAGGAAATGTGATACCCAGAGGACTGGTCCCTTTGGAGAGGTTGTTCAATAAAAATGATGTCCCATTACAGCCAATTAAGGTGGTAAAAGAAAATCAGGTAGAGGACCTGAACCTCGGCACTAAGTCCGATCCAAAGATTGTAAAGTTGTCTAAAAATGTTCCTGAAGAATATAAAGAGTAATATCAGAAATTATTTCAGACATACAAAGATGTTTTTGCATGGTCCTATCAAGATTTGAAGACTTTTGATATCAACATCATTCAGCATAAGATCCCGTTAAAAGGATATGCAAAGCCACACAAACAGAAGCTAAGACAAATTAACCCTTTAATCCTTGCTTCCATAGAGAAGGAAATCAAGAAGTTGTTAAAGGCCAAGATCATTGTACCATTAAGATATTCTGAATGGGTGACCAACTTGGTCCCAGTTCGAAAAAATAATGGAGAGCTAAGACTGTGTGTCGAATTTCGGAACTTAAACAGAGCATCCCTAAAGGATAATTATCCACTACCAAAGATGGACCACATATTGTAGAAGGTAGTGGGAGCTTCACGAATGTCTATGATGGATGGTTTTTTTGGATACAATCAGGTGGCTATTCTTTCGAAGGATCAAAAGAAAACCGCCTTCACCACTCCCTGGAGGACGTTTATGTATGATCGAATGCCGTTTGGATTGATTAATGCAGGGGCTACATTTCAAAGGGCTATGGATATTTCTTTTGTGGGGGAACAAGATAAATTTGTGGTGGTCTACCTGGATGACATCACTGCATTCTTAAGGGATGATGCAAAATGTATCGAACACCTGCGTAGAACCTTTGAGAAGTGCCGAAGGTATGGACTCTCCCTAAACCCTCAGAAATCAATGTTTTCTTTAGAAGAAGGTAAACTGTTGGGGCATATAGTGACAAAGGCTGGGGTGAAAATTGACCCGAAAAGGGTAGAAGTTATAAATGTTATATCCTTCCCTAGAAACAAGAAATAGGTCCAAGTGTTCCTTGGACGTATCAATTTCCTGAGAAGGTTCATCCCAAACTATGCGGAGATATTCCGACACATAATTGAGATGCTGAAGAAGAATAATGAAGTAAAGTGATCTCCCGAGTCATGTGAGGCTTTTAATAGGATTAAAAATGCCTTCGCAGAAGCTCCAGTGTTGGCTAGACCGGATTATGCTAAGCCCTTCATGATATTTTCATTTCCATCTCCTCACACTGTTGCAGCAGTATTATTACAAAAGAACGAGGAGGGGTATGAGAAACCTATCGCCTTTTTCAGTAAGGTGCTCCACGATGCTGAGTTAAAATACAACATCCTAGAGAAACAAGCTTATGCCTTGGTAAAATCCCTCAAGGCATTTCGGATGTATGTCTTACAGTCCTCCATTACTGCATTTGTACCCATGGTAGATGTGAAAGACATCCTGATCCAGGGAGATAGTGAGGGGAAAAGAGGCAAATGGATTGCAAAGATACAAGAATATGAGTTGGAGATACGTCCCACCAAGCTAATAAAAGGACATGGATTAGCTAAGATCCTGTCAGAATCAAATTATCAGGCTTTAGGAATAAATTTATCTATGGTAGCAGACGAGGAGTCTGAAAAAATAGATGAACAATGTGGGATAGAAACAGCTACACAGAAAACTCATATGAAGTACCTCCTCAGTCCATGGTACAAATAAATTGTAGAATATCTCTTGACCCTTAGATGTCCCCCAAGCTGTGACAAAACAAAATATAGAATGCTGAGGCTGAATTCTCAGAAATTCATTGTAGAAAATGGTCGTTTGTACTGGAGAGACCCATCAAGCATACTGCTCCTATGTCTCACCGAAAATGAAGTGGAGGAAATAATGGCAAAGTTTCATGAGGGCATCTATGGTGACCTATAGCTAGAGAGCCACTTCACATAAGATTTTGAAAGCTGGCTTTTTCTGGCCCAAGCTCTTCGGAGATGTTTTTGCTCGGGTAAGAGCCTGCGCAAAATGTCAAAAATTTGTTGAAAGGAAAAATTTTACACCCTTTCCCATGATCCCAGTACACATAGAAGAACATTTCCAACAGTAGGGAATCGATTTTATTGGAGAAATTCATCCTACATCAAGTGGGCAACATAAATGGATATTAACAGCCACCGACTACTTCACTAAATGGGTGGAGGTCGTGCCAACAAGGAATGCAACAGACACAGTAGTGATAAAATTTCTGGAAGATAACATCATCTCAAGATTTTTTTGTCCTGCTAATATTGTCACAGACAATGCTCAGGCTTTTAAGTCTACTAAATTAATTTGTTTCTGTCAACAATATAATATTGTATTGGGGCACTCTACTGCATACTACCCACTAAGAAATGGTTTAGCGGAATCTTAAACTAAAACCTTGGTGAGGGCGTTGAAGAAGGCCATTAATGAGAATCAGAAGAACTGGGATTCCCAGATCAAATTCACGTTATGGGCTAATAGAATCACTAGTAAGATGTCAACGGGAAAATCCCCATATGATCTAGTTTACAAAAGAGCAGTAGTTTTCCCCATACAATTGGCCTTACCAGTGGCCAAGTTCATGCAGGATTTTCAGGAGGAACCAAACGACATTACCAGGAGGATGAACCAGTTGGTAGAGCTGGAGGAGACTCGAAATAAAGTGAATCAGAGATTGAATGAATATCAGGAGAAAATGAAGGACCTGTTTGATCAACATGCCAAAGATAAAAAGATGCAGGTCAGAGACTTAGTACTAATATGGGACATACGGAGGGCTGAAAAAGGAAAGTATGGAAAATTTGATCCTTTATAGTTCGGTCCCTTCAAAATTTTTGAACAAGGAGGAAACAACACCTTCAAGCTGGAAAACTTGCAGGGTGATTTGCTTGACGCCCCTGTGAATGGGAAATTCTTAAAACCCTTCTTCCAGTATTGATTCTGGCCAGAAGCCCTGATGTATTATATTGTACATTATTGAGTCACTTTTATTTTAATTTTTCTTGTTTTGAAGTGTCATGAAAAAGAAGAAAAGGTGTCGAGGAGCTGTGTTTACACAGAAGGGGCTAACATATGGTCTGCGAATTTCTCAACATGTTTGAGGACAAATGTGTCGTCCCCAAATGGAGCCAACGTTGTCATATCATTCACCCTCCTATTCCTAAGAAATATTATAAAGGCAGATCACCCGACAACATTAAGAGGTGAATAGTTTAAAAGGTGTGAGAGAGAAAAATATGAAAAGTGATCCATATATGAAAAAGGGGATAAGGCACTCTATATAAGGCGGATTTGCGGCAACGTTATGAAATGAAACAAAAAAGTTAAAGGTAAAAGATAGTGGTACGGGGCAAGGCCCGTCCGTGTTCCGCACATTCACAAGAGAGTGATGCGTGAATAATTTTGGGGGGGTCAAGGATGGTAAGGGGAAGGCAGAAGCTTCCCCCCCCCCAGAATCCCGACGACGTGGTAGAAAAAGAGACTCGAAGTTAGGGAATAGGCAGGGAAAGCAACCACAAGTCTGAAGCTGCTACAAAACCCCTCCGGCATTTCTAGTGGGCCCGATCCCGATGTACACCTGTCACTACAATCCAACAGTAAGGTAAGTACTAGGACACCTGGTACATGACCAGTACAGGCATTTAACCCAACGCGTGGTATGCACCTAATCAAAATCTGATAGCAAATAACCAGATGCCACGCGTCTCAGTGTCGATGTCCTTATGACGTCAGCCCTACTAGGATCACCCTAATCTCGTTTTCCTGACTGTTTTTGAGTTGTATAACCTTGTTCCGTGATTTAATGTGGTAAAATACTTTCTTTTTACAGTTTACTATATAATAAAAAGTGTGAGCGCCCAGTACCAGGTCTGCCCAGTTGTTTTCAATCTCCCTATGTCGTTTTTCCCAAGCATTGTCCTTACTACGCAGGTATTCCATCCCTTTTTCACTATCTGGTTTCCTTTCGCTTTTCATTTTTTATAATGGTCATGGGTAAAGTCACGGTCAAGAAGTCAGAGCCCAAAACCCCTCAAGCTCGCGAGTCCAGGGCTGCCCCTGGACCAGAACCTTTCAAATATTTTCAATCCCACATCTGAGACCCACAATACCCATTTTTCATTACTAGTGTCAAGCCTGAGCTGTTCAGGAAGCATGTAGAAAATACGGACAGGTTTCGAGTCGTTTTGTCTGGACTGTATCACTAAATTACTCCCCATGTATATCCAGTGGTCGAATTCATTTGTTGGCTCAGAGATTCTTATGATGAATGCCAGGACATGTTCCTATCCTCTTAGGGGAACAAAATATTTAGTATATCCCCCGAAATCATCAGAAAAACTCTCTGTTACCCTACCAGTTCGAAGTACGTCAGTTTCAATGAAATGACGCTATCTCGTCAATTTTCTAAATTACCATGGAGGCAATAGAGTGATTTCATTTCTGCTTTTTCTGACTCTCGCCTCACAACCTTCCCGTCTGCAGATTTAGTGCCCTTGAATACATTCAAGTAGGACCTTCAGCCCACCCTCACTCTTATTTTAGGACTACTAGGTATAGAAGGGGTCGAGCAAGTCTCGAAAGAGTGCATAGCCCTTTTATGGTTATTGTCGTAGCCCAGTGTTGTATTGTACATCCCTGGTTTCTTGGCCTCTACCATCCAAACTCAATTTCAGGACCTCTCAAATATCATTCGTTTTCGTTTCTGTTCTATGGTCTTCTATCTTTTCCTCTTCCAACAGGCTGATAAGTTTGAGGGTTTGGGTCTAGAAAAATTCTATAGGATAAATTCTCAGCCAAGACCTATATTTGACTGGAATCCTGCAACGCATCAGTTGGAAATGGGGTGGGTTATTCAAATTTCTTGAACGATTTCATGCCCATAGCTTACACCATTATCCATGACAATCCTCTGCCTAGGATTTTTCCTGAATAGAAGAAATGGCTGCAGTACATTGAGGCTGAAGGCACAGGAGACTAGTATATTTTTTATCACTACACTGAAATCAGGGTTTAAAGTGCAGAATTTTCCCCTTACATATTGCCATTTTTTCCCGCCCTGCGGATTTATGCTTTGGAATACCTCCGGCAGACCTTGAAGGCTGACCAGCTCCACTTCCTCCCTGCGAAAAAGGGGTTCATTATCAAGCTTCCTACAACCATCGACCCCTTCATTGTTAACTCAAGGCATGCCCTCCCCATAGTGGAAAACCTGCTCCAGGGCATGGATTTAAGGAAAGGGAAAGCTTGGCCCTATGATCTGAAAGGCATCATCTGAAACAAAAGGAAGAAGATTAAATCAACTCCTTATGCTCATGAAACTAGACCCTTCATCAAGTGGCGAGCTAATCTTGAAACATGGCCTTTGCTTTCACAGATGGAGACTGATTCATCTATGATAGGGGAAAAGGGGGATACTACTTCGACAAAAGAAGTAGGTCAGAAACAGGTGGAAGAGGTCGATGCTTCAGGAGAAGGTTCCCTGCCTTCTAAAAGGCAAAGAACTAGAACCAATAAAGAAGAAAGCATTGGAGAGGAGAAACTGCTGCAAAAAGAAACATTTTTTGGTCAATCAGACAAAGGTAAAGCAGGTTTTGTGATAATACGTTATGGCACATCATCTTCTGACTTCTCAGAAGTTTCACAAGCCATCACTGCTACTAGCTCCAGAGGGGAAAGTGAAAGGAAGGTGAGGAACAGAGCGGTCAGGGAAAAGTACTTGTCTGAATCAGAGGGATATGTTGACAAGTATCAGACTAAGTTTTAAGCTGTAATCAATATGGACAAAGAAAAATTGATAATGGCCATGAATGAAGTGATATTAGACCCAGAGGCTGGCACCACCATCTATAGAGCTCTGGAAATAGCAGTAACCATGTTGCAAGTCCCACCAATTGACAAGTGCAATATGTTCCAATGTTTTGGTGATATGCTAAAGGACGAGGTGGTGAAGATCTCCCTCACTCTAAGGAAGTTACAAACCAAGAATAACCATGTGCTTGATAACCTCAGAATGGAGAATATCAACTCCCGTGCACTCTCAAATGATTTACGCAGTCTCCAAGCAGTGGTGAAAGTAAACGACAGCGGTAAAGCAGACCCTCAAGGCCATCTCATCTCAGAATTGCAAAAGCAGGTTGCAGCCTTAAAGCATAAGGTGAACTTTGCCTCTAGATAAGCCACTGTTATAGTTAATATTCACTACATTTTCTTACACGGTCCTCACCTACCTTTTATTAATAGCTGTGAGTCATTTTAGAATTCATCCCCCTCTTCAGCATTCTGTCTTAGAACTGTCAGATACATTTATATATTGAAGTTTGTACTTTGTTACTACAACCTCACAGTTGTTGTGTTTAACTTTGGGGTCTTGGTTCCACTTTCATCAAACAATTCACCCAAGAAATTATAGCATGAGAGCTTGGTCTTGTCAACTCCTATCAGTTGAGTCATATGCTCCTTGTAGTTAATATGTCCTAGGCACTGGTCTTTGTACAAATCAAGACTGTCTCTAGGAGCGAAAACAGGTTGTATGTTTGTCTACCATGCCAGACTGTTAATGAATTTCCTAGAGGATGGAGAAATAAACCTCCCATACTTCCTATTGAAAAACTTAAATAAAATGTCAGCAAATGTGTGGAAAAGAGTCCAATTTATAGACAATACCATGTATCATCACGAACTGATAAATATACTCATTGAATTTCATTTAAAGAATATAGGAAACTTCTGTGAAAGTTTCCTAATCATAAATCATTTTCAAGAAGAAGCACAAGAATAGCCTAAGAATTACAAGACCAAAATAAGTAGGAGGAGAAAGGATGATACCTGCATTGAATACAAGTCCTCACCTCAACCACAACAAGAAGAATAAGAACTCACCATTGCAGAATTATTGAAGAACAAGAAAAAGAGTAGGTTCAAAAAGAGAGGTAATGTAGAGGAAAAGGGAAGAGTTATAAAATCATAAATCGTAAGCCCTCCATAGCCAAGGAGAAGTTCCAGACTTCGTAAACCCTTGAAGAAGACATCCCCACAAATTTGTTAATTTAGATGAAGAGCCTGATGCAGGGGCATTAGACACTAGCCATCAATGTAGGAGTTTTGTCCACATGTTGTGGCTAGGAAGGTTTGAAAACAGTCGAATTATCACAGCTAGGTGTCAATACCTTAGCTGATTGTATTATTAGATCAGTTAGAGTCGTAGAAGTTGAATAGCTCAGTTAGTCTAGCTGTCATATTCCAGTTAGTTGAATTGTTTTAATTAGACTGTTGATTTCCTGAAACGGTCCTCTCAGAGGAACCGAAGAGTCATAGGTTTATGTATATAATTTTAAACCCTCAGATGTATGGAGGAGGAAAAGAAGAGGAGAGGATATTTCTGCAATAAACTCTATGTGTTACAATTGCTTCCAGTTGAATAATTTCAAATTTCATTGGCCATAGAATTGTCTTGAATCCTTATTAATGAAGAAATTGTTTGATTTAGAAACGATTGTATACTGGTTCGGTGCGAAATCGTTGTGAATGGTGACTACGCAAATGCCATATATCTCTGTCCAGTGTTTCCTAAATTTATTCGAGAAAACCCTGTGAAGTTATCACCACCCGCAGGCATGGTCTGTATAGAAAAGCTGTTGGAATAGAATCTCGTTATTGTTGATTGAAACCTGCCGAGGATTAACCCGAGGTTAGACGTGGGTTAATAAACAAAGAAGAACGCAAACCTGACGAGGAAGCATGGCTAAACACTGTGCACAAACCGCGAGTGATTTGGGTGAACAGTGAAGGCGGGAAGCGGTATTCATTGGACCACTCTTATACGGAATGCGGTATTGAAGAATTGGTAGCGATTCCATAGAGTGCCTGACGCGTGTCCCCGAGCGAAATTGGAAAACCACCTTCTCGTACGCGCCATCGCGCGTTATCGTTTGCGCATGTTGATCAAGCGATATACGTTGGATCGGGCAACGCGATAACAGCCGTCGGATAAGGAAGAAAGATTAACGAAGGTACGAATCTGTCGTATGTTCCACGTCAGTGCTGGGGCCCAGTTATAATATTAATTGGAACCTTCTAACTAAGGTCGGGTGGCGTAATATAATGTGAGAGATATATTTAAATTTGCAATGGTTTTCAAATGATATTTATTTATCAAATTCCCCGAATTTGATAGATAAGATTCTGAGAAAAAGAAATAGACCATGTGGGGAAAAAAAGAAAGGAAGACAGAGCCACGACGATATTTGACCACTCCTCCTCAGGACTGACTTTTAGCCTTTGTTTCGTCATTTGTGGTATCAGAGCAAGTCTGAAGTTGTCTTTGCTGACATGGCAATCTGAGTTGGTAGAGGTGCTGGCAGAAGAAGACATGTTGCCAATGCAGAGGTGTTGGGGATGTTGCAGAGGGTCGAGGCTAGAATGGATGCCATGGAGCGAAGACAGCCCAGAGATCCTGAAGACATCAATGAACCTGAGACGGAAGAAGCAAAAGAAAATGTTGAAATTCCTCCTGACATGAGGCTCCTTAGAACTGTTCTGGGGTTTGCAGTTAAGCCCAGAATTGAATTGTCAAGCTATGCAGGGGGACTGAATCCAGAAGAACTAGTAGACTGGATTAATGAAATGAACAAGTGCTTTGATTATGAAGAAATAAGTGAAGATAAGAAGGTCAAGTTTGCAGTGACAAAGATGAAAGGACATGCTGCACTTTGGTGGGATGGAGTGCAGGCAGAAAGGAGGAGAGTTGGCAAGCAACCTATCAAGAGCTGGACCAGAATGATGGCTAATTTAAAAGGTAAATTCTTGCCTAGTGATTACCAGCTAACATTATATAATAAAATGCAGAACTTGAGGCAGAGGTTGCTGACAGTAAAGGAATACACAGAGGAATTCTACAGAGTAAGAATAAGCGATGGGCAATTCCAAGACACGCCAGAGAATACTGCCAGATATGTGAATGGTCTCAAGCTGGAGATCCAAGATGAGATTGGTCTCCTGTCTCCTAAGACAGTGGAAGAGGCCTATCATATGGCCTTGAAAGCAGAGGAGAAACTCCTGAGGAAACAGTCTGCCAAGAAGAGAGGTACTTTCCGAGGAAAGGGAAGTTAGGGTGGTAGAGGAAGGCCTGCTACACCCAGGGATGGCGATAACAGTAGCTCACCTCAGAATGCATCTGCAGAGGATGATGCAAGGGGCATAAGGGGTTCTTACAGAGGAAAAGGAAGAGGAGGTAGAGACAGAGGCAGAGGTAGAGAATTGAGGTGTTATAGATGTTAGCAAGTGGGACACAAGCACTATGAATGTCTAGAGAATGTGGGTGCTGGTCCAAGGAATGCTGTTGTTGCCCAGACTAGAGAAGAGGCAAAAATTGAAGAAGAAATTCTTCCAGAGAGAGGAGAATCCTTGGTGGTGAATAAGGTCCTGTTGAAGCAAGCCAAAGCGGTCACTGAGCCCGCACAAAGAAAGACTTTGTTTAGGAGAACATGCAAAGTCCAAGGGAAATGATGCCAGCTAGTCATTGATAGTGGCAGCACAGAAAATCTAGTTTCCACTGAGGTAATAGAAAATTTGAAGCTGAATATAAGGGAGCATCCAACTCCCTATAGGGTGTCCTAGCTGCACAGAGGGCACCAGTTGGTTGTGAAAGAACAGTGTGAGATAGAGCTGCAAATGTGCAAATACAAAGATAAGGTCCTATGTGATGTAATGCCCATGGATGTGTGTCATATACTACTGGGTAGACCTTGGAAGTTTGATAGAGCAGCAGTTCATGATGGCAAGAAGAACACTTACAAGTTCTTCAAGGATGGGGTTCATCATACATTGATTCCCATGGAGGAAGGAGAGCCATCCAGCAGAGTGATTGATCCAAAGACCTTGTTGCTAAGAGGGAAGGAATATCTGCAGCAGATAGAAGAAGAAGAGGTAAGCTTTGCTTTAGTTTGCAAGCCTAAAGTAGTTCTTACTTCTACAAAGATTTATGATTTACCAGTAGAGATACAAGAGATGTTAGATGATTACTGTGACATTTTTGTGGATGATTTACCTAATGAGCTGCCACCTGTGAGGAAGATCAGCCATCAAATAGATTTTATCCCTGGTTCAAATCTACCAAATAAGGTAGCCTACAGAATGACTCCCAAGGAAAATGAGGAAATCGGGAGACAAGTACAGGAGTTGGTGGACAAGGGGCTGATCAGAGAAAGCCTGAGTCCATGTGCCGTACCAGCAGTGTTGAGCCCAAAGAAAGATGGAGGCTGGAGGATGTGTACTGATTCCAGAGCAATTAATAAGATCACAATTAGGTACAGGTTCCCTTTGCCCAGAATTGAGGATTTAATGTATTTTCTGAGTGGTGCTAAATATTTCTCAAAGATAGATTTAAAAAGTGGATACCATCAAATTAGAATAAGAGAGGGTGATGAGTGGAAAACTGCCTTCAAAACAAATGAAGGACTGTATGAATGGATGGTAATGCCTTTTGGGTTGTCAAATGCACCTAGCACTTTTATGAGACTTATGAATGAAGTGTTGAAAGAATTCATTGGTAAATTTGTGATAGTATATCTGGATGATATATTAGTTTTCAGCAGAACTAGAGAAGAACATTTAAGGCATCTTAATCATGTTCTGAAGAAGCTGCACCAAGAGAAACTGCTGATAAATTTGAATAAATTCTCATTCATGAAGGAAGAGTTGGTGTATTTGGGTTTTGTTGTTTCTACAGAAGGATTGAAGATGGACCCAGAAAAGGTTAAAGTAATTGTGGAGTGGCCTTCACCCAGGAATGTCTTTGAGGCGAGATGTTTCCATGGACTTGCTAGTTTTTACAATAAGTTTATAAGGAGCTTCAGTAAGATTAATGCACCCATAATTGAGACAATAAAGAAGAACAAACAGCCATTTAAGTGGATTGCTGAAGCAGAAAGGAATTTCAAGCTGTTGAAGCAAAAGATAACAGAGAAGCATGTTTTGATTCTGCCTGATTTTACAAAACCATTTCAAGTAAAATGTGATGCCAGTGGAGAGTCCATTGGAGCTGTGTTGAGTTAGGATGATAGGCCTGTGGCATATTTCAGTGAGAAGCTGAATGACACCAGAAGAAATTATTCCTCTTATGAGAAGTAATTCTATGCAATTTTTCAGGCATTGAAGAAGTGGAGACATTATCTGATGTCCAGGGAATTTGTATTATATTCTGACAATCATGCTTTGCAGTATATTGTACAGCAGCCCAAATTGAAACATAAGCATGCTAAATGGGTTGAGTATCTCCAAAGTTTTAATTTTGTTTTGAAATAGATCAGTGGCCAAGCCAATAAAGTAGCTGATGCTTTGAGTAGAAGGCACATGCTTGTCCAAGAGACAAATTTTGAAGTTCTAGGGTTTGATTTTCTGAAAGAATTGTATAAGATAGATCCAGATTTTAAAGAAGCATTTGAGGCATGTAGTAACCTTGTTTTAATAGATAGAAGCCAGTGGCTGGATTTTTTCTTGCAGGAGGACTTACTATTCAGAAGAAGCCAACTGTGTGTACCAAAATGTTCCATGAGGGAAAATTTGATCAAAGAGAAGCATAGTGGTGGACTTGCTGGACACTTTGGTACTGATAAGACTTATGAGAAGCTGAGTCAATTTTATTTCTGGCCCAAGATGAGAGCAGAAGTGGACAAGTTTGTGAATAATTGCAAGATTTGTCAATATGCCAAAGGAAGGAGCCAGAATGCAGGATTGTACACTCCCTTACCTATTCTACACAGGCCTTGGGACATGGTGAGTATGGATTTTGTTCTAGGATTTCCCAAGACTTAGAGAGAGAATGATGCAGTCTTTGTTGTGGTGGACAGATTCTCCAAAATGGCACATTTTATTCCATGTTATAAAACTCAGTGATGCCACCCATGTTGCTAACTTGTTCTTCAAAGAAGTTGTTAGATTGCATGGGTTTCCCAAGAGTATTGTTTCAGACAGAGATACCAGATTTGTGGGCCATTTTTGGAGGAAAATGTGGATGAAACTTGGTACCAAACTAAGTTTCAGCTCAGCTTATCATCCTCAGACTAATGGGCAAACCGAGGTAGTGAATAGGAGTCTGGGGAATTTATTGAGAAGTCTTGCAGGAGAGCATCCCAAGCAGTGGGATCATATTTTTCCCCAGGAAAAATATGCATATAATGACTCACCAAACAGAAGCACAGGGCAGAGTCCATTTCATATTATTTATGGAATGCACCCCAGAGGGATATCAGAGTTAAGAAATCTGGGAAGAGCAGAGCTAAGGAGTGCAGATGGTGAGGAATTTGCTTCAGAGATCCAAGCCATACACGAACAAGTGAAACAACAACTACAAGGCAGCAGCATCAAATATAAAAGCAGAGTAGACTTGAGCAGAAAATAAGTTCATTTTGAAGTAGGAGATCAGGTTTTGGCACACTTGAGAAAGGGGAGATTCCCAAAGAAGCAGTACAACAAATTGAAGTTCAAAAAGATTGGGCAATGCAAGATACTTAGGAAGTTTTCTGCAAATGCTTATGAGATTGAATTACCTCCTGATGTTGGAGTATCTCCTATTTTTAATGTTGTATATTTGTACAAGTATGAAGATGATGGTGCAGGAGAAAGAGCAGCAGACAAGGAATAGATTGATTGGAGAGAGCAGCTACCACCGGCACAGCCATTGCAACCAGAGAAGATATTGGAGAAAAGGGTGTTCAGAAGGACAATAGGACAAGAGTACTTTCAGTACTTAATCAAATGGAAGGATAAGCCAGAGGAAGATGCCACTTGGATGACTGAAGAAATGTTGCAGAAGATAGGCAGATCAGTGGAAGAGCTCATGGACAAAAGCCCATGAAGAAAATTTCCCTCGGGAGTCTGATGCAGGGGCATTAGGCATTAGCCAGCAATGTAGGAGTTTTGTCCACATGTTGTGGCTAGTAGGGTTTGAAAACAGTCGAATTGTCACAGCTAGGTGTCAATACCTTAGCTGATTGTATTATTAGATCAGTTAGAGTCGTAGAAGTTGAATAGCTCAATTAGTCTAGCTGTCATATTCCAGTTAGTTGAATTGTTTTAATTAGACTGTTGATTTCCTGAAACGGTCCTCTCAGAGGAACTGAATATTCGTAGGTTTATGTATATAATTGTAAACCCTCGGATGTATGGAGGAGGACAAGAAGAGGAGAGGAGATTTCTGCAATAAACTCTATGTGTTACAATTTCTTCCAGTTGAATAATTTCAAATTTCATTGGCCATCGAATTGTCTTGAATCCTTATTAATGAAGAAATTGTTTGATTGAGAAACGATTGTATACTGGTTCGGTGCGAAATCGTTGCAAATGGTGACTGCGCGAATGCCATATATCTCTGTCCGGTGTTTCCTAAATTTATTCGAGCAAACCCTGTGAAGTTATCACCACCCGTAGGCATGGTCTGTATAGAAAATTTGTTGGAATAGAATCTTGTTATTGTTGATTGAAACCTGCCAAGGATTAACCCAAGGTTAGACATGGGTTAATAAACAAAGAAGAACGTAAACCCGACGAGGAACCCTGGCTAAACAATGTGCGCAAACCGCAAGTGGTTTGGGTGAACAGTGAAGGTGGGAAGCGGTATTCATCGCACCACTCTTATACGGAACACGGTATTGAAGAATTGGCAGTGATTCCATAGAGTGCCTGACGCGTGTCCCTGAGCGAAATTCGAAAACCACCTTCCCGTACACGCCATCGTGCATTATCGTTTGCACATGTTGATCAAGCGATATACGTTGGATCGGGCAACGCGATAACAACCGTCGGATAAGGAAGCAAGATTAACGAAGGTAAAAATCTGTTGTATGTTCCACGTCAGTGCTGAGGCCCAATTATAATATTAATTGGAACCTTCTAACTAAGGTTGGGCAGCGTAATATATCGCGAGAGATATATTTAAATTTGCAATGGTTTTCAAATGATATTTATTTATCAAATTCCCCAAATTTGATAGATAATATTCCGAGAAAAAGAAATATACCACGTGGGGAAAAAAAGAAAGGAAGACAGAGCCATGACGACGGTTGACCACTCCTCCTCAGGACTGACTTTCAGCCTTTGTTGCGTCAAGCCCCAAGTACCATCGCCCATTAATACCTCTCCTATACATAGTCCTATACATAGTCCTATACACAGTCCTACACATAGTCAAGAAGGACCTGTTGAGATTCAACAAGATGATGAGCTTTGTGAAAAGAGTTGCCTTCACTAACTGGGCCTGTAGGCTATTTTTGGTGCAAGTCTATTTTTAGACATGTCGATCATATTCTGAGTTGCAGGATGATTTTTGTGGATGGTTGGTCAAGTTGGAAAAATATATGAACTTCTATTTTTAGACATATTGGGTGGAGCCTATTTTTAGATTGCCAGTCTAAAAATAGATATGTCGAACATTATTAGCTCTTAATAATATTTGGACTCTAAACATTATCTAATTCTCTTGGAGCACTTCACTTAAGTGCACAGATGTGGCACAACAGCTGACAGAAGGAATTATGCTATTCCTGAGGGTTTAATAGAGCTAATGCATGGAGGAATTCAGTTAGAACTCATGTGACAGAGTTTGGTGGAGTTGGAGAAGTAGTTGGTGGAGTTGTATTTAGTTTAACTCAGTTAGACTCAGTTGAGCTAGTTGTATCTAGTCTAATTGAATGATACACTAGTGAGAGTGGAGTGACTTAATTATTTAATTAATTCACTAAATAATAACTCATTAATCAACTGAAGAATACATGAATTAACTACAGTGCATGGTAGTTTTAGTGGAGACCGGTGGAGAGATAGGTGAAAGAGCAAGTGTGACTATCAGTTGTGACTATAGTGATGCATTGATTACATCCAACACTCAGTGGAGATGCCAATGAGGATTACATGAGCAAGGCTGGATAAATTCAAGTTCATTCAGAGCCATTCTTCAGAAGGTATTGCGCAGTAGAGGCAGGCTAGCAGGTGGCAAAGATTGGTGCATGGATTTGCAAGATCGAGCCTGATTAGTGTGCAGCGATTGTATTGTACTGAGAGCTTGATATGATCAACTTTGTATGAGGATTATTACATGATCTCTATGAAATATATTATATACAGATATTTGGGGTTTTCAGCTTCAGGATTTCTCATTAAACAACTGTGTTAATGTGTGTGAATTTTTATTGTTTCATGTGTGCATTACAATCTTGATTTAATTTCCACAAACGATCAATGGTGGAATAGATTCTGTATTTTGCATGAAGTTAAAATAGTGTGAGATTAGGAGAATCTTGGACATATAACACATAATTTATATAATTTCTACTTGGTATCAAAGCAGTTGATCATAGAATATTGCAATTATTGAAGCGGTTGAGTTTTGTGTTGGTGGAATTCGAATTTGCTGCAGTGTTTTCTTGGTGTCGAAGTTGAGCATTCATTGAAATTTATTTCAACGAATTGTGATTGGAGTATGCCCTTGATGGAAGCTCGAATTATATTGCATGGAAGGATAGGACGGAGGCGTTGCTAGATGATAATGTGTTGAAGGAGTTCATATATGCTAGTATTCTGAAGCCTGCTTCTAGCGATGCAGCCGCACTTGACGCATGGAAAAAGAAGGTAGAAAAGTGTCGAAGGATTCTGTTGGAAGGTGTGAAGGAACACATTGTGTCCAACCTTCACGGTAAAGCCACTCAATTATTAATGTAGAAGGCTTTGATATATTTTTTCCAAAGCAAAATTGACCAGAGGAAGTTGGCGCTTAAAGACAAACTCAGGAAAATAAAAATGGAGAAAGGCAACAGTATACCAAAATACCTCACGAAGTTTTTCCACTACAAGGATGAGCTGGGAATTGTGGGGGTTACTGTTGATGAAGAATACTTGGTGAGATTGGCTCTCCTTGGGCTTCCGAAGAGTTGGCATAGCTACGAAGACTTTGTCAATGGACGAGAGAAACTACCAGGATGGGAGCGACTTTGGTCAGATCTTGTGCAGGAGGAGATAAGGCGGGGTACCAGGGATGGATATTCATCGAAGAATGAAGATGAAGAAAATTGCGCTTTGGCTACCAAAGCAAGGAAAGGGAAGGGGAAGAAAAATCCTTCTCAATTCGGTGCGAAAGGCAAGAAGCAGGATTTGTCCAAGGTGAAGTGTTTTCACTGTCACCAGCACAGGCATTTCGCTACTAATTGCCCACAGAAGAAGAAGAATAAGCAGGTTGCTGGATCTGTAGCTGGAGAGGCCTTAGCCTTGCAGTTTGAGCTGGATTTTTCTTTGATCGCATGCTTGGTTTCAAGTATGATGGGATCAGTGTGGTTTCTTGACAGTGGTGTGTCTTTCCATATGACCGGAGACAAAGATTTGTTTAGTGTTCTGGAAGAAAAGGATCTTGGAGTGCACATCGAGATGGGAAATGATGGTAGATACAGTGTGATTGTTATCGATATTTCCTTTGAGAGGGAGTTCGGTAAACCTTTCATCTTGAAAAATGTCATGCATGTTCCAAGATTGAAGAAGAATCTGATCTCTGTGGCAATGTTGGAAGACAAGAGTTATGATGTTGTTTTCAATGAGGAAAAATCTTTCCTTCGGCATAAAAGAATTGGTCAAACCAGGAGGATAGGGAATCGAGTTAAGAATATTTATCAATTGTAGGTTGATGGCTGTGCAGCAATGGCAAGCAAAGCAAAAGCAGTGGTGAGCCGGGATGAGGGAAAATTATGGCACAGGAGATTGGGCCATCTTCACCATGGTGCTATGAAAATTTTGCAGCATATTTCTACCGGGCTTCCCAAGGGTACACTTGCGCAGTCAGATCAGTGCAAGGGATGTACTTTGGGAAAATTTGTGAAGACCACTTTTCATGAGAAGGATAGTTGCGCCTCGACAATCCTTGAGAGAATTCACACAGACGTGTGTGGACCTTTCTCAGTTGCTTCAACAACAAAGCACATGTATTATGTGATATTTTTTGATGACTTTTCTCGTAAGTGTTGGATCTTCTTCATGCAAAAGAAGAGAAAGAAATACTCAAAATTCTGTGAGTTCAAGGCGCTGGTTGAGAAATATTCAGGGAAGTAGGTGAAAGCTCTAAGGAGCGATATGGTGGTGACTACATCTCTAGCGAATTCAAAGACTTCTGTAGCAAAGAAGGAATTCGAAGAGAACTCATATTGCCTCATAACCCACAGCAGAATGGGGCTGTAGAGAGAAAGAACAGAATGATCGTGGGTGATGCACGGGCAATGTTGCATGATCAGGGCCTTCCCATACACTTGTGGGCTAAGGCATGCAACATTGCAGTTTATGTGCAAAACCGTTGTCCTCATAAAGTACTTGGCATGAGTACACTTGAAGAGGTGTTTTCTGGTAAGAAGCCTGATATTTCTCATTTGAAGATTTTTGGCTCACCTGTTTACATTCATGTGACGAAGGATGCCAGGAAGAAGCTGGAGCCGACCGTAGAGGTTGGGATATTTTTGGGGTACACAGAAACACCCCACAATTATTGTGTGTATTTTCCAGACAGTCATATAACTGTTGTGTGACGAGATATAAAATTTCATGAGGAAAAAGCCATGAAGTTGTCGCTTGAGAGGGAGCTACACTTGCATGCAGAGGAGGAGCTACTTGTTCCTAAAGATGAGCCTCCGGATGGGAATCAGCCACAAGAGGAGGTTCATGGAGTGGAAGAAACCAGTCATGCAGTGCCCAACATCATAGGGCGGAAGCGCACTACAGAAGCTAAGCGACTGAATCTTGATGCAACGCAGAATGTAGGAGCTCCTACATCACAGCGCAAACAGAGAAAATCACCTGACCAATTTACTGGATACATGGCTCTAAGGAGAAAGTGTATGGTGATGGATCCATCCTCTTTCGAGGAAGCTATGGAGGATCCTTCATGGGTAGATACCATGGTGGAAGAGTATGATTCGATTTTCAGAAACAGTGCATGGGAGATTGTCCCAATGCCAGAAGGGAAATTAGTGGTAGGTTTGAGATGGATCTACAAAGTGAAGCAAGCTGCTGATGGGAGCGTTGAGAAGTATAAGGCAACATTTTTTTCCAGGGGCTTCTCACACATCGAGGGGATCAAATATGAAGAGACCATTGCAGATGTCGCAAGTTATTCTTCCATACGTACCATCCTTTCTCTCTCAGTGAAGATGGGTTGGCACATTCATCAGATGGATGTGAAGACTATGTTCCTCAACAGAGTCATTGAGGAGGAGGTGTACATTGAGCAGCCTGAAGGATTCTAAATCTTCAGCAACGAGTCGCATGTGTGTAGGCTTAAATGAGCATTGTATGTGCTGAAACAAGCACCTCGTGCTTGGTACACATGGATAGACAGTTATTTCACCAGAATTGGTTTTGCTAAGAGTGAGGTAGATCCTAACCTATACCAGATTGTGGTGGAGGGTAAGATTTTGATCATTGTGCTTTATGTAGATGATTTAATACTAATGGGTGATGAATTGTTGATACACTCATGCAAGGCAGATCATGCAAAGGATTTCGAGATGAAGGACTTGGGCCTCCTTCATTATTTCATCGGATTGGAAATTTGGCAGCAGAAAGGTGAACTGTTTGTGTCTCAAGGCAATTATGCCTCGGAGATACTGGAGAAGTTTCACATGCAAGGCTGCAAGCCTATCGACACTCCTCTTCCTGGTGGTTGGAGGAAAGAGGATGCTACATCGGCAGAGGTAGTGGATGCTACTGTTTATCGACAGTTGGTTGGTTCACTCATGTATCTAGTCAATACACGACTAGACATATGCCATGCTGTGAACCAACTTTCACAAGCGATGGTTAAGCCTACCAAGCTCTTTTGGAAGGCAGGCAAGCATGTCCTGAGGTATCTCAGGGGCACATCTGAGTATGGATTGTGGTACAGACAGTCGGATGAGGTGAAGCTGCATGGCTTCACGGATGCAGATTTGGCAGGAAGCCCAATGGAAATAAAGAGCACATCTGGAGGGATTTTTAGTGTCAGATCTATAGCAGTTTCTTGGTACAACATGAAATAAAGATCCGTGGCACTCAGTTCAGTGGAGGCTGAGTACATGGCAGCAAGTTTGGCTGCATGCGAGGCTATATGGATGAGGAAGATCCTGGTTGGTTTGTTCGGTTCTGATATTGACATCTGGTACCATCATATCAGAGATTGTGTGCAACGAAAGATCATGTTGCTTTCTTACATTCCTACAGAGGATCAAGATGTAGATATTCTGACGAAGGCGCTCACCAGGAGAAAATTCGAATACCATAGAGACAGGATCGGGGTGGCAGATAATCCCTATCTTGTTGAGAGGGAGTGTTGATATTCAAAAATATGATGAGCTTAGTGAAAAGATTCGCCTTCACTAAGTGGGCCCGCAAGTTATTTTTGGCGCAAGTCTATTTTTAGACTATGTCTATTTTTAGAGATGTCGATCATATTCTATGAGTTGCAGGATACTATTTGTGGATGGTTTGTCAAGTTGGAAAAATATATGGACTTCTATTTTTAGACATATTGGGCGGAGTCTATTTTTAGCTTGCCAGTCTAAAAATAGATATGTCGAATATTATTAGCTCTTAATAATATTTGGACTCTAAACATTATTTTATTCTCTTGGAGCACTTCAGTTAAGTGCACAGATGTGGCACAATAGTTGACAGAAGGAATTACGCTATTCCTGAGGGTCTACTGGAGCTAATGCATGGAGGAATTCAGTTAGAACTCATGTGACAAAGTTTGGTGGAGTTGGAGAAGTAGTTGGTGGAGTTGTATTTAGTTTAACTCAGTTATACTCAGTTGAGCTAGTTGTATCTAGTCTAACTAAATGATACACTAGTGAGAGTGGAGTGAATTAAATAGTTGATTAATTCACTAAATAATAACTCATTAATCAACTGAAGAATACATCAGTTAACTACAGTGCATGGTAGTTTCAGTGGAGACCAGTGGAGAGATAGGTGAAAGAACGAGTGTGACTATCAGTTGTCACTATAGTGATGCATTGATTGCATCCAACACTCAGTGGAGATGCCAATGAGGATTGCGTGAGCAAGGCTGGAGAAATTGTGTCTATTCATCAGCCATTCTTCACAGGATTGCGCAAGAGAGGTAGGCTAGTGGTGTGGCAAATATTTCCATGGCATGGATTTGCAAGATCGGGCCTGATTAGTGTGTAGCGATTGTATTGTACTGAGAGCTTGATATGATCAGATTTGTATGAGGATTGTTACATGATATCTATGACATATATTATATACAGATAGTTGGGGTTTTCAGCTTTAGGATTTCTCGTTAAACAATTGTGTTATTGTGTGTGAATTTTTATTGTTTCATGTGTGCATTGCAATCTTGATTTAATTTCCGCAAATGATCAATGGTGGAATAGATTCTGTATTTTGCATGAAGTTAAAATAGTGTGAGATCAGGAGAATCTTGGACATATAACACATAAGTTATATAATTTCTACAAGACCACAGAAATTGACTTGGTACAGCAGGAGATTTATGACTGCATTGAGTCCTTGGAAAAGAGACATGTAGAAGCAAATCCAAGTGTAGAAGAGCAGCCTACCAGTCCAAAAGAACCTCTAGTGAACACTTTGAAGCAATAAATATATGAACTAGAGATACTGAACAGACACATCAAGCAAGACAATGAGTCTCTGAAGGAACATAAACATTTAGAAAAGGTCATAAGTGACAATAATATTCTACATCTAGGGCTATGGTATAAAAATAAAAAGAAACTGAAGAAAAGTAATATCTTTCTGAACAGAAAAGTCATCAGTCTAAAGTACAAACTCCTTATGAAGAAACCAAGAATGACAATCACTTCAAGGAAAATAAATAAGAGGAAGTTGGATGTACTGGCAGAGGTATCAAAAATCTTGTAAAAGGTGAAGGCTCACAATTTTCTAAATTTCATTAGGACATGCAATGGTCTCTTAGTGGGGGTATGTTGAACTTCAAAATTGTTACTAATTTGACATCCTTTTCCACCATATTTTCTTCCCTTTTTCACAAATCCATAGACTCAACCAGTGAAAATTGACATATTTTACATATGAGAAGGCATTTAGATGATCTCTATGTTAGATTATAATGTTTCTTATTATTTAGATTAATTAATGTAATTAGCTACATAATTAGTGCAATTCTGTAGCTAACCTTTGTTTCTGTAGCCATCGTTATTGTTTGACAGGTTTCAAGAATTAAATGAGGAAGCGAGTCATATGGGAATATTTGAAATGGTCCACACATGGGTCGTATCCTACTTACCTGTTCAAATTCGAGAAGGATTCATGCCTATGCTCACTGTTAAATATTAGTCAAGGAATGAGATCAGCAGACGAAGACTCTCGATTTTCTCTTACGTAGAAAATCGAGAGAAAGCCATGAAGACTTTTCTTCTGAATAGACTTCTAGTCTTAGTTTTATTTTTGTATCCATAGGTAGAATTGTCTTAGATAGTTAAATTAAAAACCTGTATAAATATCAGTTTGTTGAAATCAGAAATAAGCTTAATTTTGTGATAATATTGTGTTATTCTTTCAAACTAAATTTTTTCTAATAAATAAAACCAATTCCAGATCACTAATGCGTGGATAGTCTAAGTGGATTTCACACTTGTTTTGTTGCAGAGGGCCCCTACATGGAAAGGAGGTTTTTTATAGTTATTTTGTAGTTTAGTTTACTGTCAATTTAATTTACTGTCATTTCATAGTTAATTTCTCATCAATTCATAGTTTAATTCCATGTCATTTCATAATTAGATTCTCGTCAATTCGTATTTTAATTTCTCACTATTTCATAGTTTAATTTCATGTCAATTAGTTTTTGAATGTTTTCTGAATTAGTTGTTTACATTTACAGTTGACTGTTAGACCTTATGCTCACCTCAATAATTTCATGAATGTGACTCTCTCATCTTCCAATTGAATAGATTCATGAATTTGATTACACAACAACCATAGGATTTAAGATTAAATATGTTGTTTTGCGCAATAGATACTTTGTCATTTCATGCTTTCCTTAGTTAAATTTGATTTAAATTAGCATAGGCATTTCAATTTCATAATAATATATTATATTCTTTCGTTCCATGGAATATAGAATAGATTTAGATTAGATTTATGTTTTGATCATTCTTAGATTTAAAACTAGGACATAGTTAGATTAGAATTTTACTTTGATTATTCTTGAAGTAGATCAAATGCTCTATCTTCATAGAATTAATGATTTCAATTGATAAAGTAGGATATGGTTTTATTTTCATTATGTTGATAGCTAGAACATAATTTAGAGATTAGTAGAATTCAATCAGATTTATAATAATGCTTTGTTTAATGAAGAATCATTTTAATTGGATGTTTTCCATAGATGTTTTCCCGACCTAGAATAAGTCTAACATAGCTCAGATTTTAAACCATCCTAAGTTTTATTTATTTTTATGAAAATTAGATAAGTTAATTAACATTTCCTTTTCTTCCTTCTTTGATATTTTATATTTCATTCATTTCATTAAAGATTTATTTGTAAATCAATTCCTTTTCTTAGAGTAAAAATAACATTTCCTTTTCTTCCTTCTTTAAGATTAAGTTTTCATCATTAAAATTCCTTCAGATTTAGTTGTTCCTTAGAATTTAAAGATTTCATTTAGAGGTTTAGATTTCATTCCTTAGATCAATTTTTGTTCTTAATGTTAGGCATAAAATAAAAACCCCCCAAAAAAATATATAAAATACACAACGAAGTAAGAAAGAAGGGCATCTAAGCATATATAGTGCACCACACTTCATCAGATTACTACCCAGAGTCGATAATTTATGATAGAAACTTAAGACATTAAATTGACTAAACACTTCCCTAGAAAGTGCGCAAACTTACTGTCATAAAGCAACACCAAATCATCATTCTGGAAAGCATTTTTTTTTATATGTTGGTCATGCAAAGACTTTTTGCGCACCTTCTGCACCTATTGGTGGAAACTAACAATGTATCTATCGTCCTCCAATGCAACAAGCTGAGACAGGAACTCCATAATGTCTTGGTCAGGAATGTTGGTTATGGTTGTGATACACAGACTAGGGAGAATGTATTCCATAGGCATACCAACCTCCTCGTCGTAGACCATCCTGAAAGGTGTTTGTCTCGTTAGCTTCTTGCATGATTTATTGTATGCCCTTAGAACAACATGTATGTGCACATCCCAATCATTGAAATTGGCATTGCATATCTTCGTAAGAACATTCTCCATAATATTGTTGAAATCTTCTACAGTTTCGTTCACTTGGGGATGATAGGGTGTACTCTTTTGATGATGTATATAAGATTATTCTTTCAATGCCTGAATGGTCTCATTCAAGAAATATGCACCCTGGTCACTCATCATAATTTTTGGGCACCCAAACGTTGTCAAAATATACTCAAAGATAAAGTGCACAATCATCTTTGCATTCAATATTTCATAGGTTGAGCCTTCGCCCACCTAGTCAAGTAATCTATGGCAGTGATGATGTATTTTTCTTCCTTGGGGGGTTAATTGACCCTACAAAATCAGTTGCTCACTTTTCAAAGGATTGCAAAGTTACATGTGGTTGTAGTGGGATCTCATATCTACGCGAGGGTCTTCCAGTCCTCTGACATACTTTGCAAGTGAAAAAATATTCCTTGGAATAAATGTGCATAGTAGGACACCATAAACCATCCCTAAAGATATTCTGCATTGCCGGTTTACCAATGTAGTGACCACCTGAAATGCCTCCATGTGCTTCTACCAATATGCTAGGCCTCTCAAAATAAATAATATATCACCTCAAAACATCATCAACCCCCATCTTTTATAATTGAAATCAAATTGAAATCCATAGCGCGTCATGACAATTATTTCTTCTGCTTAATCATATATTCTGTAGGTGTACTCCAAGTGGTTAGAAAATGAATGATATTGGAAAAATGATCATCAACTACCTTAATATCGAACAACTACACATTTGGTAACCCATCATCTAAATTAGTTGGTTCTTGATCCAGATTTATGAAGGAACGTAACAGAATACAGAATTAACCATAAACATAGAAATACAGTAGAAATAAGGCTTCATTTCATTAATATCAAATCACAGAAATATGCTTATAAACATGATGGAAATAAAATAGCTAGGGTGTTGGTAGCGAATCTCTGAGAAGATATGTGGCAACTATAGACCTCTTAACTATGTTACAATGAGGCTCGAGGGCCTATTTATTATGGAGAACTCTAAACGTCCAAAAACCTAACCCTAGGAGATGAAGCGCCAAAACTATGGGCCCCGTTTGGGTAAATTGGTGTTTCAACTTCCTAGGGATGTAACTTCGGCATACTATCTCCATTTGGGGCTTCAAAACGGCTTCGGAAGTTCAGGACCTGAAAAACTGCTAAAAATAGTAAGATGTGAAAAAACTGAAAGAGACAATGGTGGGGCCCCAAGTGGAATAGGCGGGTGGCCACCAATATCCACCTGGATCATTCCTCCCCCCTTAGGAATTAATGGTCCCCATTGCATTGAGTTCCTCCATGAGATGAGGAAACTTCTGTTGAAATTGGTCGCTGGTGAACCACTTGCCTTGGTGTAGGAGTTGGCCAGCTTTGGCAACCCGATACAGTTGGATCTTCTGTCAGTGAGTGTTCTTGATTTGCATGTCCATGATATAGTTGGTGGTAGCATGTTCCATGCAATTTGGGTTTAACTCTTTTGGTGTGAGTTCTTCTGCAATGACAGAGCTGTCCAATAGAGGTGGGAAGTAGGGACGAAGGCAGTCTACATTGAATACTGGATGCAGACCAAGGAATGGTGGAATACTGAGCTCGAATTAATTATTCCCTATAGCCTTGGTGATGGTGTACAACCCATATCGGAGCGGGCGAATCTTGTGGTGGGGTCCAGTGAGGCACTCCTTCTGCAAATGTAGGCACACTTTTTTTCCCACCTGGAAGTTGTGTGGCACCCAATGTTGATCATGTCGTTTCTTGTACTTAACATTGGCTCTATCCAATATGTCATGAACCTGTTGGCGGATGTGCTAAATGCGCTCGATGAAGTTGTTTTCTTTGTCAGATTTAGACTGGACATGAGCTGAATCAACCTGAGTAGCTGCAAATGGCATGGCTACGTCAATGGGACATAGTGGCTGGAATCCCAAGCCCACCTGAAAGGGGCTATGGCCAGTTGAGCTGTGGAGAGCCCAGTTATAACTATGTTGTACATAGGGAAGGCTCTCATCCTTTATGCATGGATGCTTTGAATTTTACATGCGCGGAATTTGTACAATCATCCTGTTGACGACCTCTGTTTGGTCATCAGTTTCGGGATGGAAAGCTGTGGACTTGGTGAGTTTGGTGTCCAACATTGACCAGAGGCTAGACCAAAATGTGCTAAGGAACCTGATGTCGCGATTTTATATGATAGACTGTGGGATCCTAAAGTGCACCCACACTCATTCAAAGAAGAGTTTAATAGTGGCTTCTACTGTGATATTCTTCTTGCAGGCCGCCATAATGGCCATATTTGAGAATATGTTGAAGACCATGAAAACACAATCATTTCCATGCTTAGTAGAAGGAAGGCCTGACATGTAATCCATGGAGATGGATTCCCAAGGTCAACTAGGGCAGGCAGCGGAGTATAGAGCCCTTGCTTCTTGATGGTCGGTTTGGAAATGGCGCAAGCAGTGCAGGATCTGATGTACTTCTCGACATCTTGTTGAAGGTTCAACCAATAGAAATACTTCTGCAGTACTGCCACTATTTTCTCTACCCCAAAATTCCCAGCGACTCGACTGTAGTGCGCTTCCCATATCATCTTGGCACGCTCACTTGAAGTAACACAAAGGTGTCCCAGGTGACATAATAGTGCATCTTAGAGGTGAAAATTTGGAACTTGCATACCCCCCAAGAGTGCCTTGTATGTGTAGCTGAATTCAATATCGCTCTTGTAGAGAAGAGGCCAATCAAAAGTCTCATGCCCACAAGAGTTGAGAATGGTGGTTATGGCCACGATTGGTGGTCGGCTGAGGCAGTCTGCAACATTATTGGTGCTACCCTTCTTGCACTTTATGTTCAAATGAAATTGTTGTAGATATTTGGACCACTTCTGATGGCGATCATTCTGCAACTTCCCTTGTGTCTGTATGAACTGCAGGGGTCAGTGGTCTATGTGGATGATTTTCTCCTTCCCTGAAATGTAATTCTTCCATTGTCGACAAGCATGCACAATGGAATAAATTTATTTGTCATAAGTGGGATACTTTCGAATTGTGTCGAACAATTTCTCACTATGATATGCCACTGGATGCCCCTGTTTAGTAAGAACTTCCCCAATAGCATAGTCAGAGGCATCTATCTCAATCTCAAATGGTTGTTGCAAGTCTAGTAACATTAGTACTAGGGCAGAACAGAGGCTATGTTTCAATTCTATGAACGCCTTCTGTTGAGATTCCGACCAACAGAATTTTGCTTTCGTTCCTCCCTTGGTGACTTGACTCAAAGAAAAAGTGATATGAGAGAATCCCAACATGAACCTACGGCAAAAATTAGCAAGACCCAGAAAGCTGCGAAGCTCTGTTAGGGTGGTTGGGCTTGGCCAATCTTGAATGACTTGGATCTTGGATGGATCCACATTCACCCCCATTTCATCAATAATGTATCCCAGATATTGAACTTGGGTCATGCCAAAAGTGTACTTCTCCAAATTGGCACACAACTTGTGTTGCCACAGTGTTTGGAGGACTTCTCGGATGTGGTGGAGGTGTTATTCCCAAGTCTTTCTGAAGATCAGAATGTCATCCAAGTATACCACTACAAATGAGTTGGTGAATGGACACAAGATATCATCCATCAACCTCATGAAGGTTTCGAGAGCATTTTTTAATTTGAAAAGCATGACGAGCCATTCGAAAAGGCCCTCCTTGGCTTTGAAGGCAGTCTTCCACACATCAAAGGGTTCGATTGGTACCTGGTGATACCCAGACTTCAAGTCGATCTTACTGAAATATTTTTCCCCTTTGAGTTGGTCTAGAAGGTCATCAATTCATGGGATCGGGTACCTATTCCAGACAGTGATCTTTTTGAGCGCCCGATAATCAATACAGAGTCTCCAAGTCCCATCCTTCTTCTATACGAACACGATTAGGCTCCCACAGGGTGATGAACTTGGCTGGATGTGACCTTTCTGTAGCGGCTCCTGAATCTACCTCTTGATTTCATCATTCTCCAGAATAGAGTGCCTATAGATCATTCCATTGGGTAGCGGTGCACCTAGGGTCAGGTCAATGGGGTGCTTGACCTGACAGTGTAGAGGCACCCCTATGGGTGAGGTGAAGATGTCCCTTACTCCTCCACAACCTTCTCCATTTGTTGTTGTCATGTAGAGGAGCCATGTTTGGAGGTTGTGGCCATAGTCTTCTTCTTGCCCTGGGTGCGGATCATCAGGAAAACAAATTTCCTGGTTTGGGAAATGAGCTTAATACATTATTTTGCAGAAACCAAAGAGATAGTGGGAGGCAGTGGTACCTCTGGTATCCTGTACAATTTATTTCCCAAAGTAACAATAACAGCGCGAGGCTGGGACTCATACGCAACATGTCACTTCCACAAGTATGGTTGGCCTAACAATACATTAGAAACATCAATAGGAGTAATGTCACACAATACCTCATCTGTGAAGGGCTTGATGCTATATGGAAGGCAGCACTGCTGGCTGACACGGAGATCCCGTCCTTAGTGAAGCCACCCGATGGCGTATGGTTGTGGGTGCACTGTGGTCGGAAAGCCCAACCGCTTCATGACATCTGCTGAAATGAGGTTCTTTTGGCTCTCATTATCGACAATGAACCGTAGCGGGGAACCCTTTACCCACATCTGGGAGTGGAAGAGACACTCTACTTCCTCTAGATCTTCTAGTTCCTCCCTCTGGATCTTCATAGTGGCAACAATGGCGTTGGGCTCCGCATCAATAATATTCTTCCCTTTTTCATTCACCTTGTCAAGTTATGATTCAGAGTCAGAGCATGCATCTGATTCAGAAGCCCTCATCTCGGCCACCAGCGTCTGCTTGGCCCGACACTCACTTGTGTTGTGAGTGGAGCTCTTATGGAACTCACACCACTTTCCCGTGTCCTTCTTTGGCTTCGCGGTGTTGTTCTTTTCTTGTGTCTTTGGCAAGTTGTCTTGGGCCACCATGCCTTGGCTTTGTCCTTTGTTCTGTAGTTTGGGGGAACCTTTCCCTTGCTTTTGATTCGCAGATCCAAAGTCTCGCTTTTTCTATTTTAATTTTTGCTCAATCTTGGCAGCATACCAGCATGTCATACCAAGCGAGTAGATGTCGAGGAACTCCATTTCCTCCTGAATGTATCTATGCAGACAACGGTGATAATTTAGCACGAAATGTTTCTTTGAATCTTTAATAACCAACTTTGTGCACAGGGTATGGAACAGATTCGTTAGCTCATGCACATCTTGATCCCTTTGTTGCTGCAGCGTGGTCCATTGTATGTACTTGTCCTCATAGCTCCCCATAGGATAGTAGTTTTCCTTGATGGCATCTCAGAAATAATTCCAATTGGGTACGACTGAGAACAGAAAGGGTTTTGTCTCGTCATTTTTCTCACTATAGGTTTCCCACCAATCCTTGACATGGGGGGCAGCGTTAAGGAGTGAAAAAATAATCTTCTCCCAGTCGGAAAAGTCATGAACCGAGAAATATCCTTCTAATAGATTCAACCATATATCTATGGCATCTACATCTATTTGACCCTCAAATATGGGAATGTCAAAGTTTACTTGTACCTTAAAGGGAGTCGCGCCTCCAGAGTGGCTGCTGGATGCAGATGCGCTGCTGGTGGGCAGTCGTTGAAGGATCTGGGCAAAGTTATCCATCATCGCGTTCCTTTATTTTTCGAGGGTCTCCTTGAGCAATATTTTGATAGGATCTCCTACTCCCTCATCTTTCTTTTCATCCCCCATGGGCGTCCTTCGGGGTTTGCGACGCTGATCTTGAAAAGGTTCCACCAAATCGAGCCCTAACTCCTTATACCCCGACCTTGTTGGGGACATGCAAAGAAGGATCGAGAAAAAGCAGACCGCTCTGATACCATTGATCCGGATTTATGCAAGAACACAACAGAATACAAAAATAACCATAAACATAGAAATACAGTGGAAATAAGGCTTCATTTCATTAATATCAAATCAAAAAAATATGCTTACAAACATGATGGAAATAAAATAGTTAGGGTGTTGGTAGTGAATCTCTGAGAAGATATGTGGTGGCTACAAACCTCTGAACTATGTTACAATGAGGCTTGAGGGCCTATTTATTATGGAGAAACAATGGAGAGCTCTAAATGTCCAAAACCCTAACCCTAGGAGATGAAGCACCAAAACTATGGGCCCCATTTGGGTAAATTGGTGTTTCAACTTCCTAGGGATGTAACTTTGGCATGCTATCTCCGTTTGGGGCTTCAAAATGGCTCCGGAAGTTTAGGACCCGAAAAACTGCTAAAAATAGTAAGTTGTGAAAAAAATGAAAGAGACAATGGTGGGGCCCCAAGTGGAATAGGCGGTGGCCACCAATATCCATCTGGATCAGTTCTCCACCATTTTCAATGCGTGATAAGTGGTTTGTTCCTACGTTCCACCTTACAGGCTTCACAATCACCTCAAAATTGTATTCCTGGAACAAAAGGAGCCACCTATAGATATTCCCCCCCAACATAGGTTTTTCACTTGGTATTTCATAGCAGAATGATCTGTGAACATCTTGAAATGACCTCTAAGAAGATAATGATGGAATTTTTGTAGCGCATACACAATGGATATGACTTCTCTTTATATGGTTGAATAATTTTTATTAGCATTTTAAAGCTTCTGACTTGAAAATGCAATCAAATGATCAGTATCTCCAATACCTAACTATGCAAACACAACTCCTAGCGCGATACATGAAGCATCAACGTGTACATGGAATTCCTTCGACCAATCTCCGAATACCAATATGGGTGCAATCACCATACTTTCCTTAAGTATGTATATACTCTTCTTGGAGTCCTCATCTTAATAAAAGGGGCATCCTTATTCAAATATAGCATCTCCATCGGTACAGTGATCTGCACATAAGGTTGAATGAAATTCTGATAATATCCAGTATGTCCCAATATCGAGTGCAATTGCTTCATACTTTTCAGAGGATCCAGATTAATAATGACAAAAATTTTGGCTAGATCGACCATCAGTCCTTGTTTACAGACAATATGTCCCAACAAGATTCCAAACGAGACATAGAATATGTATTTATTCAAGTTCAGAGAAATTTGATACTTCTGACAATTATCTAGCACTAAGCGCAGGCTGGAGACATGTTTCTTCAATAGTCCAAAGATAGTCCAATCATCAAAATAAAATTCTAAAAACTTATGTATATAATCTTTGAAAGTAGAAATGACTACATGTGAAAATATGGCTAGTGCGCTCTTCAAAATGAATGGCATCATAGTATATTGGAAGGAACCCCATTTTGTTGCAAAGGTAGTCTTGCTTTAGTCTTTAGGTGCGAACCTTATCAGTGATATCCTGAAAATTCATTAGTGAATGAATAGGCTTCCTTCCTTCCTATATTTTCCAGAACTCCATCTGAGAATGGGGTTGGAAAGGGATCATGTACACATTCATCATTCAATTTGGGAAAGTCAATGCAGATCCTAATTTCACCTTTTGTCTTATTTTCTTGAACTACCATGGGACTCACTCAATATGATTCCTCCACTGGCTCAAAATTCCTACATCAACCATATTTTCCAGCTCTTCTTTTAAATTTTTCTTATACTTTGGGTTCAATCTGTAAGGGCGTTTCTTAATGGGCCTAACATCCAGTTTTAAGGTGATCATCATCACACCAAGATCTCCAATAATGCCTTTTAGCTCAAAAAATTTAGTGGGGAACAACTCTTGATATTTAGTGAGAAGCTCTGTAACCATTCCCACAGTATCTTCATCCCAATAATCCCCTATATTGGAAAATTTAGGTTTCTCTTCTATTCCAATATTGAATTTTCTAGTCTTAACGGGTTCAGTAACATCTAGGAACTCAATCTCAATTCCAGCGACTGTGTATTGCCCCTTAGACTCAGGGATTAGGGATGTTAATGTTTCTTGGATCCTCATCATTGTCTTCAACAGTCACATTGCAAAATTTAACTGCATCCTTCATTTGCACAGTTCATTTTGGCAGGGCCTGTAATACTGGTTCCTTTGGCACGTCAAAAATAACGTCTCGAATCTCCTGTAATGCCTCATCAATGCACTGGAATCCACTTTCAAATATGAAAGTAAAAATGAATCTCTCTTTCAGCGTAACCAATTCAGTAGTACAATGTTCCGGCTTGGTCTCTATATACCAATTCATGGGTTCCCTGTCCAATGTATGAATGAAGATGTGAACCCATTCTGGCTGTGACTCCTCTCCCCAAACTACAGTTCAATTGGATAAATGATTGTGCAAATCATCTGTGCCCGAATACTTTTCTTTCATCCAAGTGTTGGGACTTCTGAATCACAGTCGTAGCTTTTGATGAGATTCCCTCCAATCAGCAATATTTTCTTTATGGGTTCCTCACCAACGCGCTGGGGTTGAGCATAGAGCTAGATCAAGTGCGCACAACCATTGTTCCTACGGAACATCCCTTTCAAATGTATCTAAAACATATTGAAATTTCCTATACCATCATAGTGGGGAAATTCGCGTACCTTAGAGGATATACAACGCAGATATTTGGTTACCTGATTATAGTGTAGTGTGGATACTTCATGTAAGCAGTTTTTTCCAATGCTCCAATTCTTCATGTGAGTTTGATAAGAACGAACTATATTTTTCCCAACTAAGTTCGCCATCTGCCGTGGGATCGATCCAATCCTCATCCTTCGTGGTTAATTTTTAGACGTGGTAAATATCTTCATCTACATATTCATCAAACATCAATTCTGTATATCTTGCTCCTTCTGCAGGGTCCAGGGGGACTAGAACCCTTGTCACGTTGTTTTCAAATACCATGCTCCTAGGCTCAAAGTTAATAATAGTATCCATGTCAAAAGCCAAATATATACCTAGCAGCGCAGGATATGAATTTGCATCATCAACAATTTCAATGACTTAAAAGTCAACAAACACCTTGACTCCTTCAATGTCAACTACTACCCAAGAGATTCTGCCCATTGGGATAATTTTCTACTGCTTAGACATGCACAGTTGAATTTAGGACCACTCCATCTTAGGTTCTCCCATTTTATGCCATGTCTGTTTAGGTATGACATTTGCATTGGATTCCATATCCATAATAAATTTATCCATCTCAAAGTCTCCTATATGAGTGGTTAAGCGCATCTTTCACTTAGTTCTTATTTTGTTCTTGTGGATTTTTTTTGACAACATTTTGTTCCATATGAGGTTGGTATTTCTCGGTTCAGTTGCCAATTAATTTTTGAAGGTTACCAACCACCTTCTTATTGTGCAAAAATTTTATACAATTATGCAGAAACAATTTCAGTTCAGCTAGATCAGTCTCATCTATGATATATATGACATGCCTAGTCGGTATTTTGGATATCAACGCACCGGGGTCCATGAAATTGCTTCAGTAAAAGTATCCTTCTCCCGCTACAAGTTAAATCCTTCCTTCTTCTCAAGGGCTTTCCAAACCTAGACATCTGCAACAATTTTTTTCCTTCTGCTTTATTTGTGCTAGTTGTTGCACCACTTCTGGTCATAATATTAATACTAGGTTCTTCGTTGCGCGATTCTACCCTCATCATCTGAATGTTTTGAGCAGGCCTCTGAGTCTTTTTTTCCTACATTTTCGAAAACAACACAGGAACATATTCAATTACATGGTTTAACTGCCAACAATACCTACAAGATGGGTGCACCAAGTTCTGGCAGTCGCATGAAAAGTGGCTAAATTCTCCACAATTATAAAAAATAATCTTCCCTCTTCCATGACCAGCTCCTCCTCTTCCAAAACCTTAGCCCTGAAATCCCCCTCGCCCAGAGGGAAACGCAAATGAATCTGCAATTATACTTTTTGACTATATTCTAAAAGAAGCATCTTGTTCAATCATTAGGTCAAAACTGTGACAGTTCTTATCATCATGGCCTACAAACTAACAAAATTTGCAATATAACTACTTGGGAGTATGAATATATTTCTCCAACCTGGTACAATAGTAGGTAGGGTGTTTTTCGGTTACTTAACATAGTGCAAACCATAGAGTAGGGCTCGCACTTGGCCCAACCCCTGGATTGGGATTGATTAGAGTCGGTCCTCTGACCACCATATATTCGACATATACTAGCCATTGTTCCTTGTAGTGTCCTTCAGCTTTGTAGTGCACACATCATACCTCTGTGTGCACGTCCATTGCATTCTCCTTCCACAAATTTTGTAGTTCTAAGTACAAGGTAGCGAGCTAGATCTAAATTTTTTGAACTTGGATCTGCATTTCTAGAACTGGAGAGGATTCTAGTTTCATCACGATTTCCAAAGCTTCGTCTTGTGTTGTGATCTTCTGCTGAGATAAAGGTAGGTGCAGATGTGGAAACATAATTTCAATGAATCAGCATTTATGATGATCATCACTAATGGTGAAGCCTCCATCCTTGATGATACGTTTTAATGGTTGATCTTCCTCCCATACAGTTTCCTTTACTTCCCAGTGGATATATTTCAATTACAGGTAACACATTGAGCATATGACTTTGGATTCTAGAACTTCTAATTCAATGCTTTCATGAGATCATCTATCATCGTATTTGGGTTAGCCGCTAAATACCTCATGTACCATTCCAGTGCACGTTCTTGGAATGCAATAGCGAGCTACGATTTCTTGAAATCATCATCAATAATCTGTTGTGCCTTCCACACAACCTCTATGATGAACTATAATTGCTCGATGTCTTCATTCCCAACACCCTTAAAATTATGCATCTTAATAGAGTTATCCATATCGAATAATAGTGGGGGAGGCAGAGGTGGAGGTGGAGTGGAGTGCGGGATGGTAGTGTGAGGTGGATTCAGAAGTGGGGTGGACATGATCTGAAGTGCATTTGTGTTACTATATTTTTCTTGCGCTAAATCACCTGATATGCTTGCCTCATGTTAGTTTCTAATAGTCACAATGATCAAATTTAATCTTTCCACTATAGTTAGAGTATTATGGTCAAATTTTTATAATTTCAAATAAAATTTGATATCTCTCTTGGTTTTCAAATGGTCCTAAATCATTGTCTAGGTGTAATGATACTCTCATGTCATGGTCATAAAAGTCATTTCATAATCAGTTTCATGATTCATTGAGTCACCAAAGGTCCTTTTTACTTCATTAAGTCTCAAAAGAGTCATGGTGTCATAAGGTTGATCATGAAAGTATCACGAGTGTCTTGGTTGGTCTAGTTAGTAATCATATTCATTAATTTCAGTGTGTGGTCATCATATTCCATTTGAATTCATCACCATACAAAACTAGTAAAGTTTCATGAGAGTTTGCACCTAGGAATAAAGTACATCAAAGAAATAAAAAATACATCTACATCACATGGAGATGTAACCTGCCTATTAAAGAATATGTCGCCATTACAAATCAGAGGTTTGGATTCTAGGGTTTCACTGCTCTAAAAAGGTCATCGTTGAATTTTCGCTATAACGTTTTTTCTACGAACTTTAAAAATCTGAAATTTTTAGGGTGCAAAGCTTAAATCCTGAGGAAACTCGTCAAAAAAATTCAGATTTTGGTTCGCAATATTTTCGGAGATATGATCTATGGAAGGTAGTGCTTTTTCAGGCTCCCAAATTTCATCTCAAAGAGGTGATCGTGGGAAAATATTCATAACTCTCTCTCTGAACATCGAATTGGAGTGCCATAAAAATTGGTCACAAGTACACGGACTATAGTTTCTTGGCCATCAATTTCAGAAATGAAGGATGAAACCGTGACACGTGGAAAGTCGTACAAGTTCACTCTACTGAACCAGTCCATAAATAGGTCATTGTGGGAGATTGGACACAACTTTGTCTTGGAGAATCCAAATTAGGTCATATATGTGGCATTCGAAAGAGAATTCAAAGGGCTACGTTGATACCAAAATTCAAATATTGAAGTGCTGCAATCACAGAGATAATCTAATTTCAATATCGAGCTCCTCAAAAGCAAGAAAAAGGTGTGTATTTTTTTCTGAATTGCATAAGTCTTGTTTGAAGAATCAATTTGAATTGATTCCAAGGGCATATTGTAGAATAGATATCAGTATTGGGTTCTAAAATATGCCCTGTAAAAATAATTCAACACCCATTAAGCCTTCAGAAGGCTCTACTATGACTCATGAAGATGAAGAATTGCAACATGATCTATCTAAATTACAAGAGCAAGTGCACCAAATTTCACTCTCACAAAGAGCAACAAAAAATGAAATAGAAGTTTTGAAAAAAGACATGGAAGCTAAGATGGATGGCATGGAAGCTAAGATGGAAAACATGAAGAATGATCTGAAAGCAGACATGGAAGGTTTGACAAAGTTGATACAAGAAATGTTTCATAATGGTGAAAATATAGTAGAAGAAACTCATGATGAGAACAAAATAAATGTTAATCGTGATTTCATAAACTCTAATGTTGGCGGGAAGAACCACCATATTCCAAAAATGGATATGAGGAAGTTTGATGGAAAGGATCCTGTAACATGGATACTACAAACGGAGCAATATTTTGATCTCCATAATGTGCAAAACACACAAAAGGTACGCATTGCAACTTTACATTTAGAACAAAATACATTTGTATGGTATCGATGGCTTTGCTCCAGTAAAAAAATTGTCACTTGGTCAATTTTTACGGAGGAAATGATAGCACATTATGAGGATACAAAGAGCAACACCTTCTTTATCGAATTGATAAATCTCAAACAAAAGGGCTTAGTGGGGGAGCACATTGAGGACTTCCAAAAATTTAATATAAGGGTAACTGATATTTCAGAGGAACACAGGATTGATCTCTTCATAAGCACTTTAAAGGATAAAATCCAACATGAAGTTCGCGTTTTGGAACCTGATTCATTGGAGAAGGCACTCAGGTTGGCAAGAAAAATTGAATGTAAAATTATGGCGACAAGGAACCCTACCACTCACTTCTATAAAGAAGGAAGTGTTGCTACGCCTAGATTTCCACAACCTACAAGGTTGAAACCACAACAATTGGAAGAAAAAAGAGAAAAAGGGCTTCGCTACAGTTGTGATAGCAAATACACTAAAGGTCATAAGTGTGCTAAGAACAAATTATTTTACATAGATTTTGAAGAGGAAGAAGAAAATGAATAAGAAGAGGATATACACCACGAACCAACCATAGAAGGGGAAGAAATGAATCCGACCATATCGTGTAATGCACTGGCATGAATTACCACTCCTAAAACTCTCAAGATAGAAGGACATATCAAGAAGAAAAATGTAATAGTGTTGATTGATTCAGGTAGCACCCATAATTTTATTCATTGTAAGGTAGCCAAGGAATTAAATTGTTTCCTATACCCAACACTAGAATTTCAAGTGATGGTTGCAAATGGAGGAACTGTAAATTTCTCTGGAAAATGCCATAATATCAAGCTAACCATAGGGGAATATGTATTGAGTAGTCCAATGCTTTCCATTCCTATGGGAGGTGCTGATGTTGTACTAGGAGTACAATGGTTACAATCTTTGGGGACGATAGCTTTTAATTTTCAAGAACTTTTCTTGAAATTTTTTTCAGAAGGAAAGGAAGTTGAATTACGAGCTATTGCGGGGAAGCCGGGAAAGATAATAAGCTCTAATGTCATGACAAAGCTTCTAAAGAAAGAACAACGAGGTGTAATTGCACAATTATGCTCACTAGAAGTTCCAACATCAAAATCATCTATTTCTACAGATCTCCAACAAGTCTTGGACAATAATTCCAAGGTGTTTGAAACTCCCAAAGGACTCCCACCTATTCGTGATCATGATCATGCTATTCATTTGATTCCAGGAAGTGTTCCTCCAAACATCAGGCCTTATAGATATCCTTATGTCCAAAAGAGAGAAATTGAACGTATGATTGCAGAAATGTTAGAGGCAGGTATAATTTAACCTAGTCAAAGTTCTTTCTCTACTCCTGTAGTATTGATGCACAAGAAGGATGGATCAAGGAGAATGTGTCCGGATTATAGGGAGTTCAATAAGCTCACCATTAAAGATAAATTTCCCATTCCTGTTATTGATGAATTATTGGATGAATTACATGGACCAATTTATTTTACCAAGTTGGATCTTCTTTCAGGATATCATCAAATTAGAATGAAGACTGAAGATATTCCAAAAACAGCATTTCAAACTCATGAGGGTCATTATGAATTTTTGGTCATGCCTTTTGGCCTTACCAATGCACCTTCTACATTTCAATGGTTGATGAATTCCATTTTCAAACCCTTCCTTAGAAAATTTGTGCTAGTATTTTTTGATGATATACTAATCTACAGCAGGTCTTGGAAGGATCGTGTTGAACATGTTGACAGGGTGCTCAAACTATTGCAGGAGAAACAATTATATGCAAAAAAGTCCAAATGTTTCTTTGGAGTACAAGAGGTGGAATATCTGAGTCATATTGTATCTCACGAGGGTGTTAAAGTGGACCCTAACAAAATTAAAGCCATTAAGGAATGGAAAGTTCCCACAACCATAAAGCAGTTGCGAGGATTTCTCGGGTTAACAGGGTATTATCGCAAGTTTGTTAAGAATTATGGGAGAATAGCAGAACCTCTAACAACATTATTGAAGAAAGATGCATTTTCATGGACTCCTGAAGCAACTAAGGCCTTTGAACATCTTAAATAGGCAATGTGTCGAGCACCAGTCTTAGCTATGCCAAACTTCACAAAAACCTTTATTGTGGAATGTGATGCCTCAGGAAATGGAATTGGTGATGTTTTAATGCAGGAAGGAAGACCCATTTCTTTTGAAAGTCGTCCAATCAAAGGAAAGTATTTACAGAAACCTATTTATGAGAAGGAAATGTTAGCAATACTGCATGCAATAAAGAAATGGTGAACTTACCTAATGGGAAGACACTTCAAGGTAAAAATTGATCATGCTAGTCTTAAACACTTTTTGGAACAAAGACTATCTTCAGAAGAGTAGCAAAAATGGGTCACAAAGATGTTGGGTTATGACTTTGAAATAATCTACAAAAAAAGATAGCTTAATGTTGTTGCAGATGCACTCTCAAGAAAGAATGAAGAGGTGGAAGCATTGCTTTGTGCCATTTCTATTATCCAACCAGATTGGATAACCGAAGCAAGAGATGAATGGAAGAAGGACAAAGATGTATGAACACTCATTCAAAATTTGCAGCAATATCCTAGTACATATGATACATTTAGTTGGAAAAATGATTCCTTATGGTACAAAGATCGCTTATATATTTGTAGGAACTCCCAACTAAAACAAAATATTCTTTTTGAACTGCAAACTTCTCCTTTAGGAGGACACTCAGGATTTTAAAAAACTTACCATAGGGTGAAGAAAGAATTTTTTTGGGATGGCCTTAAATTAGATATTCAAAATTTTGTGGCGGAATGTTTGGTTTGCTAGTAGAATAAGGTTGAGACAATTAAGACCCCGAGACTTCTACAACCTTTATCCATTCCAAGTCAACGTTGGGAGGAGATTTCAATGGATTTTATCACAGGTTTACCTAAGTCCGAAGGAAAGAGTGTCATCATGGTGTTAGTTGATAGACTTACCAAGTATGCACACTTTTGTGCATTATCTCATCCATTTAAAGCAGGTACAGTTGCTACTACATTTATGGACATAATTCAAAAGCTACATGGAAGCCCAAGGGTTATTGTGAGCGACAGAGATCCCATTTTTACTGGAAATTTTTGGACGAAGTTATTTTCTTGTTTGGGTACTCAATTAGCTCATAGGTCATCTTATCATCCTCAATCTGATGGTCAAACTGAGATAGTAAATAAATGTTTGGAAGGATATCTTCGTTGTTTTGTATCTGATAAACAAACACAATGGGTCAAGTGGTTACCTCTCACCGAATGGTGGTATAACACTTCCTTCCATACTGCAGCAAAAATGACCCCATTTATGGCACTTTATGGATATCATCCACCATCCATCACATCATATTTAAGAGATAATTCGAAGGTTCAAGCAGTGGAAGATCACATCGAGCATCAGCAAGAAGTTCTCCAACTCTTAAAGGATAACCCGAATTTGGCACAAAATCGAATGAAACAACAAGCAGATCAATATCGCAGCGAGAGAAGTTTTGATGTAGGAGATTGGGTATTTTTACGGCTACAACCATACAAACAAATGTCCCTCAAGCAAGCTAAGAAGGATAATAAATTATCGCTAAAGTACTATGGTCCTTACAAGGTGTTGCAAAAGATTGGTACTATGGCATACAAATTGGAGCTTCCTGCTTCTTCGCGAGTACATCCAGCTTTCCATGTTTCGTGCTTAAAGAAGGTTATAGGTGAAAATCTTCCAGTTCAAACAATATTTCCAGAACTTGATGAGGAAGGAAAAATCATATTGGAACCGGAAGCGGTCACGGAAACAAGAACTCGACAACTACGGAATCGATCAATTTCAGAATATCTCATCAAGTGGAAGAACTTACCCACTGAAGATTCTACATGGGAGGATGGGAATTTTATACAAAAGCACCCAGAGCTACTCAAGCGTTGAGGACAACACTTTTTTTGAAGGAGAGGGGCATGTTAGGTCCCTATATTACTAGTATAGTCCCTTACTGTTGTTAGTGTAACCCCCTTATTGTTATTATTGTACCCTTGTAACCCCCATTTTGTTATTATTGTGCCCTTAAATTATTATTGTTAGGTCGGGTAGGATTACATTGTGGCCCACTAGGATTACATTATGGCCCCATGGACTCCTATATATAGAAAGGAGGTTTTGTAAATTGTATCATCCAAGAATTGTTCATTTATGTAATGTATTGGAGGTTTCCCCCTCGAAGTGGCTTATTTCTAAGGCGTTGATATCTCTTTTCTTCTATTTTTGGAGCTGGTTACACAACATTATCTTTTATATGTACTCAGAGACAAGTATAAGAAAGGGTTGGATACTTGAATGTCATGCTTTTGGAACTTGTGTACTTGATTTTGGCATAAATAATATAGGAAGTTGCAACTATTTTTATGGGATTCATGTGTTGTGGTTAGTGGTATTGTTTTCCTCAATATTTCTTATGTATTTTATTATCATATGTTTCTAGCAACCATCTACAGTTGTTCTCATGATTATATCTTAAGTTTTAAATAGATTTCATTATCACTAATGCTCTCTTTTGTCTAAGATTATCATATAAGTGTTTGTATCCTCTAATAAAGTGAATTAATGCATGTATGCTCACTTAGCTCCTTCTATATGATTTCCTCATCACCATAATACAATGAAAAATTTATTTGTGTCTCTTATTGCATCTATCTTGTCTCATTTTATGACTCCAACTGATCTTTTGAAATAATTGGCCTAGTTCCTAAACCTAGTGCTCTTTATCCAAAAAAACCTAAATCAAAACCCTACTGTGCAAAATACCTAGCCTAAAATTATAATATTCTCCACTCAATTCCATTGGTTGTGAGGTTAATTTTAGAGAGAGCCCTCTTTGATTTGGTAGGGCTAGCTTCCAAGTCAAAATTTTGTCCGTGGTTACCTCAGTAGTTTCTTTTATCAGCCTTAGGAAACTAAGTAGTTCTAACATTTTCGCGACGTTGCTAGGGAATGAAAGGTTTCATCTTCTTCGGGAAATATTGTTCAAGTTGCAAATATAATTTTTGATGGTGGAAAATGATCAAACATGAGAAGGATGAAATCATTCACCTGACGACTCCAACCTAATTCAAAGACTCCACTACAAGCTAGTTCCAGAAATCAGGGTTTTATTGGTGATTTCACTGGCAGGAGAATCAATACCCTAAAGGATGCCTTAGTTCATCTATTGTTCTCAATATGGATTCAATTTCTAGAAGTTTTTCACCTATGAATCGTGCTCACATTCCCAATTTTCCAATTTGAATGACTTGCATAGATTAGAAAACTTGTCTGCCCAAATTCATAGATGGAAACGAGGATGAGGCCATTCTTCATCTAATAAAATTTCATTGGAATATACATAAGCTTGGGATTAGGTTTCATGAGGATTTTTTGATGAAAATGTTTATGGCTACCCTAGAAGGGAAAGAAATATCATGTTATGAAGGGTTGAAGCCAGGTAGGTTATTCTATCTTAAAGATTTCCACACAACATTCTTTGAGTTCTATGGAAAATCTCATCATTTATTCTTTTTGTTCAAATATTTTTGTGAATCTTGTGAATATTTCATTCGATACCTTGAAGAGGCTTTTGGTGATGAAGGGTGTCTAGATTATGAGATCAAAAAATCCCTTTATGAATTTTCTTCCCAACAAAAAATAATAGAGATTAGTTGCCTTGATACAAAGGACCATTCACAACACACATCAACTCCTTCTTTTCTTGAACATGAAACATATCTGCATCCTAACAGTCAAGAAGAAATTGGTCCAAGTCGGAATTCTGAAATTGCATGTACGGAAAAATTAAGCAGTGAACCATCTTATGGCGATAATCATCTACTTTTGCAAGGAAATAATGAACAAGATGTTGTTTTCGTTGATTCTTGTGACAATCAAATTTATATTCTTCCTATTGAAGCACATGAGGAACCAAAAACACTAGAAGCACATGAGGAATCAAATATAATTGAAGTGGTTGCTGCATTTAAAATTTTCTATGAGCATCCAAAACCTTGTCTTTTAGATGAGAGGAATGAAGATTTGAACAACCAGATTGATGGTTTTTCATTTACAAATATTATGAAGCTTCTAGTAAAGAGCCTAAAGATATTGAACAAGAAGAATAGGTCCTCTATGTTTTGGAAGATCCATTTGCAAATATATTGAAATCATCAGTGGAGAACAAGTTTGTTTTCTTCACTAACACAGATATTGGGTTCAGTTTTTAGTTGGGGTTATCATTACCACAACACTTTTCCTTCGAGGAAAGTAGGAGCAAGAAATCATATAGCCATTTTCTTTCATGGTTGCACTAGAAATTCTGTATCACCTGATTAACCAAATATTTTTAGTAAATTAGAGTAGGTAATGTAAATGAATAAGCTAAACATTATGAGCATATTTTTCAGTATTAGTTTCCAGTAGAGTTTGCAGTTGACGATGTACAGTTCAGTTTTCAGTTTCATTTGAGTCAGTTTGAGGATTGTAGCTATAGTGAATCCATTTCCCAATGAACAAGGTGACCTTCTAAAGGTGATTCCATCCCATTGGAGCCAATGTTAGTGTCTAATAGTAACATTGATAAAATTTAATCTTTTCACTATAGTTAGAGTCTTATGGTCAAATTGTTATATTTTCAAATAAAATTTGACATCTCTCTTGGTTGTCAAATGGTCCTAAGTCATTGTCTAGGTGTAATGATATTCTCATGTCATGGTCATCAAGGTCAATTCATAATTGTTTTCATGAATCACTGAGTCACCAAAGGTAATTTTTTCTTCATTAAGTGTCAAAAGTGTCATGGTGTAATAAGGTTGATCTTGAAAGTGTCATGATTGTCTTGGTTGGTCTAGTCAGTAATCATATTCATTAATTTGGGTGTGTGGTCATCATATTTCCATTTGAATTAATCATCATCCAAAACTAGTAAAGTGTCATGAGATTTAGATCTTATTGAATAAAGTACATCAAAAGAATAAAAAATACATCTACATCACATGGATATGTAACCTTCCTATTGAAGAATATTCTTCTTTAACAAATCACATCATAAAGTCATTTGGTCAAAAGTACATGATGTCACTCCACTATCAAGCCAAAATCGATTTTTCAATTTATAAAGGAACATCAAAGCATTTAAAAACTTCATTATATCCTTCCAAGAGCTCAATAGTTCCTCTTTATCTCTTTCAAGATTTTCCATAGCCATTAGAATTGTGAATTTCACCATCACTACCATATTTCATCAGTTTGCTACGTTTATGGCGGGTCTTGCTGCGCTTTTCATTTGGAGGAAAAAGGGAGAAAGAAAGGGTTATGTTATCATCTCAGTTCTTCAAAGGCTCTTTTAAAAATTAAGTCGAACATTTCAAACCCTCTATGCATTATTTTTCTTCAGAAAAATGATCAAACTCAATCCTTAGGGTTTTTCTACGTTTTCTCTTCTGATGGTCTATTGCTTCTTTTGAGATAAAAAATCCTTGTTTTTGGGTTCATAAATCCTTTATTATCCCCATTAAACATTCCCCACCCTTCCCCTCACTAAAATTCCTTAATTTCACCATTTCCCTTATCAAACCCAACTTGTTGTTGCGCTTCCGGCACAAGTCTATATTTTCCCTGCCCTAGTCCGCCCCGCCCCTGCCCCCCTATTTATCACTCATTTTGGGAAATTCCACTTTAATTGTGTTCCTAACACATATCCCTACCTCCAATAATTTTTTCATATTTTTTCTTATCCCCCATCCCCTCGATTTCGTTCCCTCAAGTTGCTACGTTTCTAGCCCTATTTTGCAGCTCAAATCCCTTGCCCTTCCTTGTTTGAAATTAAGGCTTTTTATTGAAATTGAAGCTATAAACATGGTGAATACTAGTGAAAGGATGAGGTATAAGGGAGGAGAGATCTCTAGATCTGATCCAACTCATATGCAAGAGTTCAATGTATTATAATTCATTAGAAAATCATTTGAGCATGTATACTGCCAAGGGTTTTGTTTAAAGGTGCAAGAGATAGGTTACCATCATGATTTAACAAGTATATTTGCCATTAAATTCAAGAAAGACACAAATAGCCTCCCCATTTCAGCCTCAAGTCTCACAACAAGTTGGACTGTGCCCAACTCAAATATAATCTGAAATCCCTTCTACAAATGTAACCTAGAGAAACACAACGAATTATTGTTGCATTTTTGCTTCAAGAATCATAAAACACATTTTCAAAATTTTTGTGATTAATCAAGGAATTATATGATCAGAAGAGGATTAAATGATACAAATATTATGTTTGAAACATCAGAAAAATCTCAAATAATGTGTTTTTGACACCTCACTGCCCTATGATCCCACCTCTTTCCGGGCAATCATAATTAAACTCAAGTTTGTGGAGGGAAATTTGCTAATAGTGCAATGTTTAAAGGTTCAAGGATGTCATAAACATGTTAGGATATTAAATCACATCATCAGGAGGATTTTACACTTCACCAAAAGCATCAAAATCCCAACCTTTTCAATTGTTGTGCTTCTGGAAAATTCGTTGCGCTTTTAACTATGTTTTTGTCATCATTTTCAAAAGAGGTTTCTGGCTGAATGAAGATGAATTTTCAAAACCTGAGAGAGAAGGTTCTCTAAAACAACCTTATCTACAAAAACCTCTCCCAGTTTTGTAAAAATTATTATGGTTAAATATATATAAGTTCATATTTGACCCCTATTGTTTACAAAAGTGTAGATATTTCAATGTACAAAAACACAACAACTAGTTGCTATGATTTTCCTCATAGGGTACAAATCCAAAATTTCAAGCATGGTTGGATAAATAATGACATAAGGATATTAGAAAATAACTTGAGAATGTTTGTATAGTCATGATTTTGAAAAAAATGTTTAAACATTGCCTTTTTTACACCTTTTTGCCACATTTTCAGAAATTTGCTGTGTTTCTGGACACTTCATTTTAAAATCAATTTTGAGGGAGCTAAGATGATGATTTTGGATGACTTAATGGTCCCAGGGTATATTATACCGCCTAAGATTTATTCATCAACATGCAGAAACATTCATAACCTCTTCGAAGTCATCAAAAGATTAAGCCAAAGTTGTTGCGTTTTTGCTAAGGACATTTTTTTTGTTTCTGGGAAAGTTTCTGCATTTAGATATTTTTCACTGCATGTGGAGGTAAAAGTTAAAACTTGGCTCATGTAAATAGTTGAATCATGAGTTATCTGATGATTAATAGGATTATTAATGATTATCATTGTAAATAATCTTGTGATCAATTCTTTGAGAGATAATCTCAATCAGTTAGCTAAAAAAGGGGGAAGTTGTTTCTAACTTCCATCGGATTTGGCAATGAGTAAATAGGTTCATGAATTAGTTTCTATGGATTATGATTTTACGCCTTAGAGGTGGAATATTTTTTGTCTTGTATATGTACTCAGAAACTAGTCTAAGAAAGGGTTGGATACTTGAAGCTCATACTTTTGGAACTTGTTTACTTGATTTTGGCATAAATAATACAGGTAGTTGCAAATATGTTTATGGGATTCATATGTTGTGGTCAATCGTACTTTTTTCCTCAATATTTATTATGCATTTGATTATCATATGTTTCTAACATCGATCTACACTTATTCTCATGATTATCTCTTAAGTTGTAAACTGATTTCATTACCTCTGATGCTCTGTTTTGTCTGATATTATCATATAAGTGTTTGTATCCTCTAAAAAAGTGAATTCATGAATGTATGCTCACTTAGTTCCTTCTATATGATTTCCTCATCACCATACTACAATTACAGATTTATTTGTGTCTTAGATTGCATCTATCTTGCCTCATTTTATGACTGCAATTGATCTTTTGAAATAATTGGCCTAGTTCCTAAACCTAAATCAAAACCCTACTGTGCAAAATACCTAGCCTAAAACTCTAATATTCTCCAGTCACTTCCATTGGCTATGAGGTTGATTTTAGATGAGGCCTCTCTGATTTGGTAGGGCTAGCTTCCATGTCAAAATTTCGTTTGTGGTTACCTCAGTAGTTTCCTTTCTCAGCCTTGGGAAACTAAGGAGTGCTAACACCCCATATTATTCGTCGTTGTCAGCTCTACCTTTTACAGGAATATACATAAAATCTTCATCCGAGTCTTCTCTATAAATTTTTCCACTGAACGTAGAGCTAGGTTGACCTCTTCTAAACATGCACTCAGTGTGGCTGCACAAAGTACCTTTTTCACATAAGAGAATTTTAATCCACAAATTCAAAGAGCACTGAAACTTACGTCACGGACCTTTGAAAACCCTTCTTTCCGTTTCAGTGTATGAAAAATAACAACGTAAACTTTGAAACGGGAACTCTAGCCAAGAAAATTTAAAAAAATGTGAAAAACAACCTAAAAACATAAAATGTTGATGTTGGAATACTGGAATTCTGGAAAACCTTAAAATTTTGACAAATTTTCAACCATTACATTATGGAAAAAATTTCGACTAAAAACACTTTCAAAATGAATGCCTGAATGAAAGAGTCAGTATTCCAAGGGTAATTTCTTTTTTAAATTTTAAAAAAATTGATGACCTTAAAATCTTGGCCTAAAACAACTTGACACATTGCAACAAAAATTTAAAAGGCAACCATCAAATTAACACAATGTAGGCAAACTCGACCCATTGAAATTAAAACTTAAATATCAACCATGAAATTGACACATTGGGTGGACTCAATCTTTTACAACGAAAACATTAAAATCAACAATCAAATTGACACATAATGAGATTGGCTTGCTAATCGAGCATCGACATAAACCCTATATGAAAACATAAAATAATAAATAAATATATAAAAATAAAAAATAAAAAAGAAAACAAAAATTAAAAAATTGAAAAAATTAAAATTTAAAAAAAAAACACGAAAAATTTAAAATACAATAATAAGTAAATAAAGTTCACGGGATCTTGGATAGATGGTGATTGGGTGGGTTGTTGAAGCAATTCTTGATGTGAAGTCATTGGTTCAATTCCTTGCACCTGATAAGGGTGATGTATTTGGACATGAATAAAAACAAAAATTTTAAAATTTGATATAGCCTAATTTTAAAAAAAATGAAAAAACCATTATTAAAAGTAAAATAAATAAAAAAATAAAAAATTTACCCTGCTCGGTCGCTGCAAGGCCGACTCTAAGAATCGGCCTTGCTGCCCTTTGCTGCTCGGTCGTTGGGCTAGGTGGCCGTGGGAGTCGCTCATGCAGCTCCCACGGTGGCCCATCCCGACAGTCGAACAACCATGGCCGACTGGCCAACCTAACGGTAGAGCGGCCATGGCCGATTGACCGACCCCGAGGGTTAGCCACTTGATTGTTGTGTTGGGTGTCTGTGGGAGCTATGTGCACGTCTCCCATCACCACCCATCCCATTGGCGTCGTCGTCCTTGGCCGCTCAGCCGCTGGGTTGGGCGACCGTGGGCGTTGCATGCACGACTCCCATGGATGCTCGGCGACTTGGCTGGGCGGGGTAATTTTTTTATTTTTTTTATTTTACTTTTAATAATGGTTTTATTTTATTTTATTTTTGTTTTGTTTTAATTTTTTTAACCATTTTTTAATTTTTTTTTAACTATGCTTATTTTTTTAATTTCTTTTTTTTATGTTTTTTACTTTTATTATAATATTTTTTATTTATTTATGTTTTTTACTTGATTTTAATGTTTTTTTAAAAAACAGTTATGGTTTTTTTAATTATTTAAAAAATATTCTAATTTTTTGGTTTATCTTCTATTTTATTAGTATTATTATTATTCTACTTGTTTTGAAATGTCTTTTTCCATTTTTATTTATTTTTTTTAGTTTTTTTAAATTTTTAGTTTAGTTTCTTTTAAGTTTTTTTTTTTTTTAATACATTTCTTTTTTTTTCTTTTTGTCTTTTTATATATAAATTTATATTTGTTTTTTTACCTATTTTTATTGTTATTTTGCAAAAAAATAAAATTCATTATAAAAAGAACATTGCTAAAACAAAAAACAAAAAAACACATGTTTGGAAAACCCTTAAAAAATAGTATCCTAGGACGAAAAATAGTAAGACATAAGAGAACTTGAAAATTGATTAAATAATCAACATTTTTTAAAAAAAATGTTTATACTTTAGACATAAGAACATCTAAAGTGTCAAAAATGTATTTAAAAAAATAAATTTTAATGTTTTTCAAAACATCCATGAAAATCCTCAACATTTAAAAAAAAAATATCAAAACTTAATACATTAGAAAATTTAAAGTGTCAAAAATAAGCCCTATAAAAAAAGGGGTCAATGTTGCATCAACACTTTTCAAAATCAACATGAAAATCACTAACATTTAAAAAGAAAAAATTATACTTGATACAAAAGAAAATTTAAAGTGTCAAAAATATGCTAAAAAAAAATGTATTCTGGATGAGCACTTTTCGAAATCGGATTACTTTTTTTTTTATCTCAAAAAAGTGTGTACTCATTTCCGTTTATGTTTCAAATTTTACATTGTTAAAGATGTCAATAGCAAACTCAACGATAAATCCGCACATAATGTTGTCGATCCAATAGTCTATTGTGCGAGTAATCCTATTGTTGCCTTTTTCCAATTGCTTAATCAACTCAGGAGTCCACCTAGTAATCACGACGTCCTTCCAACAGATCTGCTTCTTAGTGAACCGAGACAACCACTCGTGTAGTTTTTTTGTGAAGGAAGCAGAGAAGATTTCATCTTGCTCTGTATAAATGTATCTTTGTTCCCAATCTTCAACAGATAATCATTGGTTCTGGTTTTCTTGGATCATGAACTCACGCACCTTATCCAACCAATCCTAAAATTCATTCTTAGTTGGATGCCACGTCAAATATTCCTCAAATAGATCCTAGTCCTGGAAATGAAACAATTTGTTGGATGGAGGGGTCCAGACCCATTTTTAGAGTGTATTTGCGCAACCAACAAAACCCTCCAACTATAGGCCCTTTCGACAATGATCCACTTTTGCAAATCAAAGTCTCACCCGAAGTAGCATGGTGGGGTACTGGTACTAGGTTTCCTCACCCAGAGGGGAATTATGATGTGGATCTAACCCTTTCCGGTTTGATGTGATCTAATCTAATTACTACGGTGTTGCGCTATTTCTCTTTAGACCATTAACTCATAAAGAATTAATGCATAAGAATATGAATCATGAAAGTAAACTAGAGACTTTGCAAAAGCATCTCTTTATTAAGAAAATCTTCAATGAATTCGGTTTCTTCCTCTTTCGCACACAACCGCAAAGTCCTCACACACAACCCAAGACTTAGTTCTTTCTGCACACAGTCGCGGGAGCCTATTTCTTACTCAGAATAATCACGACTTACTTTCCCAAAATCACATTACATTACATAATCATCAGATAGATATGATAATATAACATATCCCTTCAATTGACTCATACATGCCTATTTATAAGATTTAGACACATAAAAACCATGGTTTGAGCCCCATGTTTTACCCCTTTTCCCATTACAAAATGAAGGAGCTTTGACCCGCCCAAAATCCCCTTGACCTTCTGCGCGCTGCAATTTTCTATCAAAGATAACAAAAAAATATTAAGACTCGACCTAGGGGACCCTAGCCCACCAAGCTGCTTCCATCACCTACATCACATTTTCCCTTTGAAACTGCATTATTTTATTGATCAATTGCAGTGGAGGGCTTAGTGCCCCAGTTTGTGAGTTAGATTTCCAATGAGGGGAGAAGCCCTTCATCTGGGAGATCTATTGGAGGAGTATCAACCATTTCCATATTATATCAGCCACCTCCTATTATTTTTCTACTTGTAGAGCGTATTCATCCCTAGGGCTGCATTTCATCAGTTAGTATTCTGTGTATTTCCGGAAACCCTTTCAGGGTTATCTTGGAAAGGTGTTTGGGAGCTTAGATCTATAATCCCGACACTTTTTGAGAATTATATCATTATATCCATACTTTTATATTTTCCAGCTACAGTTACACTCACTGGGACTGCGTTGTCTTGTTTCTCTAGCATTTTGTATAGCAGCAACATTTCATGTCTGGGTGTATTTGAGCATTGGAGGCTTATCTTGTCTAGTTTGAGTGACTTGTTTCTCAATGTATTGTACTTATTTGTTGTTGTTGCACATAATATAATGGATCTATGATTTTCTCATGATTGATGTGTTGACATTCACTGTAAATTCCGGTTATATGTTCAGTATTGCTGCTTTTCCTGTTTTGGAATATTATAGTGGTATCAGAGCATAATCTTGACTCAGCCTGTGAGACATCACATCTATGTCATCAGAAGAATATGAAGTTTCTTACAGGAAGGATAAGGTTTGATTATACAAAGAAGACAAAGGCAAGAGTCCAATGTTAGGAGAAATTAATGGAAAGGAGTTTTCAAATCTTCTTCTCCAAATAATGAAGGATATTAACAAAGAAATCAAGGAGATGAGGATGGAGAGACATAAAGTGTCCCTTAAAGAGTTTGTACATGAAGAAAGCTCTAAAATTTCACATTATTGGTGTGAGCACTTAGCATTCCAACTAGTTCCACAATTCTCTACCATGCCTACATTCCTAACAAGAGGAAGGAGGTAGGAGAAACACAAAAGGAGGAGACTCTTGGTGACTATCTCCTAGAATATGAATCTCAATATTAGATATTCAAAGAGAATCGAAAATTCCAAGGGTTCTATCAGATCAAGGAAAATAGAAGACCAAGTAATCGCAATAGAGGTAGAGGGTTCATGCAGAACAATGGTCTACAACATACTTTTGGTAGATTATTTTAGTCTACTTTTGATGGGTCACTCAAGTTCACAACTAAGGCTTGGATAGGGAAGTTGGACATCTATTTCCAGCTGCACCAAGTTTTAGAGGTGTAAAACATTAAGGTAGCAGCACTGCACCTTGAAGGTGAGGCTCATGATTGGTGGTTTCATGATATTTCTATATTGAGGCAAGAAAATGTGGTTTCATATGCAGAGTTCACTAGGAGGTTAGTGGAAATATTTGATCGAAGATATTCAGAAACACCCTTGGTTGAGCTAGCCAAGCTCAAGAAGTCAGAGCCTTTTCATGATTTGGTAGGATCCACTAGACCAAATACACTCCAAGGCTCGATTGATATGGTTAGAGACTTGCAAAGTACTTTGCCAAGGGAAATATCCCCCCTCCAGCAAGATCTCTCGTCTCAAGAGGAAGATATGAATATTTCTCCCTCAAGAGAGGACCAAGACAAAGGGTCTCTTAGTGATGATGCGGTATTATCCAATAATTATGAGGAAGAAGAGGAAGATATGGAAGGAGATAGCAGCATTTTAGTATCAGGAGGAGATCCACCACTAGCTAGAGATGGAGATGGAGCCATTGCTCCAACTAGTGGAGCCCTTGCATTCTTATAGAGAGTTCCAAAGAATCCAACATTAGGAGACTAGGGCACAATATAGGAGCAACATGTGTCAATATTGATAGATAGTGGGACTAAGCAGTGGGGGAAGTGTATTCCGGCATTGAGGACATACACCTTGATAGATCACTTCTTTGTGGTCAAGACTCCTGACACCAATGTAATATTGGGTGTGCATTGGTTGATTACATTGGGGAAGGTCACCATAGACTGGGATACTTTGCAAATGGAGTGGGAAGATAATAAGAGTGGTCAACATCAGGTGATTAGGGGCATACACACCTATCCAATTCAGGAGGTCTATTCTCATAATATGGAGACTGATTTGCATAGTGGAAGCAGGGACAAATCAGTCCACTTAGATATAAAATCTGCTCTATACCTTGATGTTTCATTATATGGAGGCATTCCACCAATAAGTCTCCCTGACTGGAGGATGATCAAAGAATTCTCACAAAAATATGCATCATTCATGGATCTGGCTGAGGAAGGAGCCTTGGGTGAGGCTAGCACAACACAGAGAAGCTTTGATTTTATCAAGGAAGGGATGAGAAATTATTTGATATCTACATTTCCATCTCTCATCCAGCCTCTTGCGTTGGAAGATGGTGTTTCAAGAGTAGATTTTGGCACAATCATGGTGCAAAGGGACTACTCCATATCCTTGGGGAATCAGAAGATGCTTCCACACAGGATGGAGTCTTCTATGTATGACAAAGGGTTACTAGCACTCATGCATGCATCGGCCAAAATATGGAAGTTTTGGATGGGAAATGGATTCCAAGTGAAGGTTGACCCCCATAAACTTCTATCTTGTCTTGGGAAAAAGTAGCTGCAAGGGAGGCAGCAAAAGTGGGATAGCAGTACTTCAGAATGTGGCTTTGGCATTGAGCATATCAAAGAGGGGAGCTATGAGGTGACGAGCGCTTTATTACAGAAATTAGCAATGCTATCATTGAGGAGTATAGATCCATATTGGGAGTCCCAGCTATTGGTGGAGTATTCCAAGGACCTATTCACATGTAAGGTGCTTGATGGGCAAGTGACAGATGGGAAGTATAGAGTGGTGGATGGATTCATCTATTTCTAGGATTAGTTCTTCTTGACTAGAGGCTCCAAGCTCAAGGAGAAGATTCTACACGCAACACATGAAGCACTCCTTTCCGGTCACATAGATTTCATGGGAACATATGAGACCATTATGGAGGGATTCTCATGGGAGGGTCTCGAAGAGGATGTACACCAACATATGAGGAGATATGTAGGTTTATTGATGAATGAGGAGGAAAACCACCACCTTGCAAGCTTTTTACAACCACTTCCCCTTTTGATAGAAAGATGGGAAGGCTCATCTATGGATCTCATCACCATCTTACCAACAATACATGGTAAGAGTTTTTCCTTTTTACTTATCGATCATGTAACAAATTATTTGCATTCTCTTGCCATCTATGTACAGTGCACTGCTCCACAAGAGGGTAAGCCTCTCTTTGAATTTCATGGTCTCCTTGGGACCACAGTCAGTAATGACCACTTCCTAGAGGGCTTTAGGAAAGTATTGTTTTGTTTTGGGTGCACTATTCTAACACCAAATTCCCTTTACTACTTCTAAGCATGTGAGAATATAGTGGCAAAAAGAAAGTGGTTGGATAGCCACTTATCACATCATGTTTTGAGGCAACTAGGAGCATAACAATGTTGGTCACACTTGAGGGACTATTGTCACCATTCGACATGTTGTATGACACTTAGTCTGTTTTTCCTTTGGATCCCATATTGTGATGACATTCTATTTTTCTTGGGCAAGCGAGGTTCCTGGAACCATGAGAGTCCGGATTCCCTTTGTCATATTGAGAAAGACATTATTGCAGCCCAAGATCAGTAGCAGCTCTATACATATCATAAATGGAGAGAGAGAGACAGCATGGGGTGGAAAATTTGGCCTATAATTTTTAGCCATACAACCCCTCTACATTGCAGAAGTAGGGGATTGATGAGTTTTTCTATGAGCTACCTAGGGTGATCCATCTTGTTTGGATGATAGCATGGGGATTGGGGCCTCTCATTAGGGTTACGGTCCCCAAATTTTTTCATATTCCATGCCTCAAGAAACCCTCTATACAACATGTAGTTGCCTCCATAGATATCCCACATCTTCATGATGAGAGCCATTTGGTTTTATCACCAAAGGCTAACTTGCACACTTGGGAGGAGCAACTAGGGGATAGACTGATTGAAGAGCATCTAGTTCAGTGGAGGAGTTTATCAAATGAGGATGCTACAGGAGGAGAAGAGGAGGCTTTGCATTATCCATCCTTGCAATTTCTTGAGGACAAGACACATTTGGGAGGGGAGGACTGTAATACTCCTAAATTAGCTTACAACTAGTTGGAATATTAATTTTTGTTTTTGATAATAAAATAGGTGAATAAGTTGGTAGGGAGACCCATAAATATCTTTAGTAGGAATAAAACCACTTCTCATATGAATGTGGATCATTTTATCAGTTGAATAAAGCATCTTTAGGTGTGAACATGGGCTAAAGCATGTGGAAAAGGTCAAATTTGACCAAATCAACAACGTTGTTATGGAGGTAGTGGAGAATTGATGGAGGAAAATGCAGTCATAGAGGAGGATTGTATGCATGAGAGTAGTTTCTTTAATGAGTGGGACCCAGGGTGAGGAAGCTCACCAAGCATATAATGAAGAGGATGGAAGCCATAGAATACATTCTAGTTATTGATATTGCATTGGTTTTGTTTGAATTTTTGCATGCTTTAGCTTTTTAGCGGAGTCTGTTGTGTTGTTTAGCACAAGGGTGTTCCTGAGCGAGAATCCCACCTTCATCCTCAGGGGACTTCTAGTGTCTAATCAGGAGAGTTTTATTGAGCATAAATTCCATATTCTGGCATCATGCCAAGCTTCATCCATCATCCACAACACATCTCCTTCGGGATTGTGTTGTTTTGCAGGGTAGAAGAAGTGGAGGATTTGTAGATCAAGTTCTGAGCTTGTTTTCCAGTGGAGGGAGTAGCCATTCACCCAGGAGGCTAGCAAGGAGAGTCCTTGATCATAATTTTTTCATCTAGCATTAGGCCAAGCTGTTGCCATAACCTACAATACATGTTCCCTGAGAAACTACATTATTTTATTGAGAAGTTGCAGTGGAGGGCTTAGTGCCCCAGTTTGTGAGTTAGATTTCCAGTGAGGATACCAACCCTTCATCTGGGAGATCTATTGGAGGAGTATTAGTCATTTCCATATCAAATCAGCCACCTTCTATTAGTTGTCGAGTTATAGAGCCTATTCAGCCCTAGGGTTGCATTTCATCAGTTGGTATTTCGTGTATTTCCGGAAACCCTTTTTTGGTTGTCTTGGAAAGGTGTTTGAGAGCTTATATCTCTAATCTCGATAATTTTTTAGCATTATATCATTAGATCCATACATTTGTATTTTCCAGCTGCAGTTACACTCACTGTCTTACTTCTCCGACATTTTGTAAAGCAGCAAAATTTCATGTTTGGGTGTATTTGAGCATTGGAGGCTTTTCTTGTCTAGTTTGAGTGACTTGTTCCTCAATGTATTGTACTTATTTGCTGTTGTTGCACATAATAGAATGGATCTATGATTTTCTCATGTTTTATGTGTTGACATTCACTACAAATTCTAGTTTTATGTTTAGTATTGTTGCTTTTCCTATTTTGGAATATTACAAAGTTGTCTGGGATCATATGGTTGTCATAGATGAAGAAAACGCTATGATCAAGGCCTCTAAAATCATTATTCATACAAATAAGGGTCAAGTACAAGAAGGAGAACAACTAGAAAAAAATATCATCAATTACTTAAATACCAAATCCTCCTAGGAACTTTTAGAAATGGACATGGTAGAGAAGATCATTTTGGTGTTGGAGATAAATAAAATGGCTGAAAGAAACTTGTATAGAAAGAAGGAAAAAAACAAGCTTGAGAAGGTCAAAGAATTTGTAACACATTTGAATTCTAACTTTGAAAAAATAATAAAAGCAAGGCTGCCAACATGTTGGGATCAACAAGGGAACCCTCTCTCCTGGGAACAATATGAAAAATGACCCTTTGAAGAAAAGAGAAAAATAAACTCCTCAAATGAGAAAAAAAAAATATTAAAGGGATATAATATTGTCAACTACTTTTAGAGGGAATTTCAACTACTCTAGATAGTCAAGACCTTATTCAATGATAAAAACAACTACACCAAGTTGACTAATTTAAGGATGGCCTACAATAGAATGATCTAGTGCCCAGTCCTTGATTTGGAACGCTAGAAGAAATGTCATAATTGGCCACACCTATGAGCATCAAGTTTGTTGAACTTGGAGCTTCATCAAGTGAGCCAAAAGTGTTGAGAGCACAGGAGTCCCAGATTTCACAATATTTTATTTCTAGAAGATTTGAGAATCATTATGTTTTGTAATTTTGCAAAAGTTTGGAAAAGTTTTAATATTTTAAATATTTTTAGAGGACTTAGTAGTTCAAAATTAGTTAGGGAAGTTAATAGTTTTCATAACCTCCCCTCAATGTAAAATTTTATTTAAAAGAAGACCAAGGGACCAATTTTGGGGTTCCAATTTTTGGCATGGAGACATAATTTTGCTGTGTAATATGAAAAATTTCTTGGAGAAGCAATAAAAAGTTCCAGATGATTCCATATGTGTGTTGATTATAGCATGTTCTTCTCTTTCTATAAGTCATTTATATGTTATTATTCTATGGAGAAATGTGTAATGAATATGTTGGTTCTTTTTCATTAAAAAATTGGCTAATACTTTGAGAATAGCAGAAAGTTTCTGTAGATTTCATTAAAAGTAACCTTAAACTATGATCCACATTTTTCATCACTTCATATTCTTACATTTCATAATTTCAACTAAGTTTTTTTGTAAAATATTTTTCTTTTGTAGAAAAACCACATAGATTCAAACTGCTAATTATAATATGCTAAAACAATAGACTTGAATCTACTCTACCAATTGCGGAAACCAAATTATGATCATGAAATCACAAAGCATACAAGAGAAAGAATTTCAATCACACATTACACAATTATTTCTAAGGGATATCCACAACTAAAAACCCCGCTATTTGTATATTGCATAAGTAAGAAAATATGAGTAGATTACAATGATTTTCTCCAACCGGAGAAACCTCTGCACTATATTTATCTGTCTCAATGCTTCCTAGACAATCCTAGGCCAATACTTAACCAATTTTATGCCTACCTGGATCCCTATTTCCTTCCGCATTTTCCTTGGGAAATTATCCCTTATTAATTAGGGAAATTCCCAATTGGAATTGTGCAATAAATTTAGGGCCTTGCTCTGACTACATGCACCACTTGAAAAATTTGAATGATTATACAAATGATAGTACACTGCCCTTGAACTCCAATATCAACTAGGTAATTCTTTGATCTGACATGCATGAGTTATTTAGGGATAATTTATCAATTATATGATTGATCACTTCATGTGGTTCAAGTTCAAGTTCCACACTTTTACCTCTCACTAGTTCCTCCAACAGTTGGAACTAGTTAAACAAACTTTAACTTAGATAAATTGAGTTAATTAATTACAACTGAAAATAAATTGGACTAAGGCTCCTATTTTGTAGGAGACGCTCTACATGACTCAATTTATACCCTCAACTTGAATTAAATGAACCAAATAAGTCAAACTAACTTAGTTAAATCATACAAGTTTTCATGTGATTTGGAATTACAATTTTATTGTAATTTAATTCCAGGGAAAATTAAATTAGAATCTTTCTTGGTGTCATTTTCAATAATCCCTCTTAGCAAGAAAGGGATTATATGATACCCAAATCCTGCCTCTATGGAACTTGAACTTTCCTCTTGAAAGTTCCTTCGTCAATACTTCTACATCATGTTCCTCTGTAGGAATGTACTCTAGCATCATGATCTTCCTCTGCACACAATCTCTGAGATGGTGTTAGTAGATGTCGATATGCTTGGACCTATCATGAAAATCAGTAAATCACAGTAAATGGTACCGAGAGTTTGATGCAACTATGGTTGTCACAGTAAATCATTGTCGGATCCATTTTTTTACCAAACAACCCAACAAGGATCTTCCTCATCTAGACCGCCTCACAAGATGCTTGACTAGTAGCCAGGTTCTCTGCTTCTGTTGAAATGAGTGCAATTGATCTCTGCTTCTTGTTGTACCAGGAAACTGCTACTAACCCAATACTGAAGGTTCCACTTGATGTGATGTTCCTATCGGATGGAATCCCTACCTAATCTGCATCTCTAAAGCCTTGCAGCTTCACTCCCTCTATCTAACTATACGAAAGACAAAACTGAGTGGTGCCTCTGAGGTATCTAAACACATGTTTAGCTGCCTTCCAATAGAGCTTATTTGGATTAACCATTGCTTGACTAAGTTGGTTAAACACATAAAACATGTATGATCATGTTTTCACCAAGTACATAAGTGAACCCACAAGCTGTTTGTAAATGGTAGCTTCTGCCACTTCACCTGAAGTAACATCTTCCTTCCTCCAATTCCCTGCTAGAGGAGTCTCCATGGGTTTGATTCCATCCATGTGGAACTTATTCAATATATTTCTGGAATACTTTCCCTAAGAGACAAACAGTTCCCCATATCTTTGACAAATTTCCAAACCAAGGAAATAATGCAAGAGCCCCATGTATTTCATCTTGAATTCTCTTGCCAAATATTATTTTCAATATTTTATCAACTTCTCATAACCTGTTAGAATTAAATCATTGAAATATAATACTATAATCAATAATTTACCTTCAAGCATAATATGTAAAGTATCACATCTGCTTCACTTTTGGTGAAGCCCAACCCGGAGTAATAGCTATCAATCCTGGTGTACCAAGCATAGGGTGCTTGTTTCAGTCCATAGATCACTCAGTTAAGTCTACACACATGTGACTCTTTGTGAAATGTATCAAATCCTTTTGGATTCTCTATGCAAACCTCTTCCTCAATCACTCTATTGAGGAAAGTTGTCTTTACATCCATCTGATGTATTTTTCATCCCATTTACACTGAAAGTGCTAGAATAGATATTATTGAAGAGTATCTTGCTATTGGATAAAAGATATCATCGTAATATAATCCCTCCACTTGAGAGAACCCTTTTTCCACAAATCTGGCCTTGTGTTTCTCGACACTCCCATCTACTTCTTACTTCACCTTGTAGATCCACGTGGATCCTACAACTGACTTGTCCTTCGATATTGGGAAAACTTTCCATGCACTATTCCTGATAATGGATTCATACTCCTATTCCATGGCATCAAGCCATACTGGTTTCTATAATGATTCCTCGAATAAGGATGGATCGGTATCTATACTCTCACACATAAGAGACATGTAGCTAGTGTACCGATCTGGGGACCTTCTCTGCCTGCGTTGTGATGTGGGGGCTCCCACATTATCTAGAGCATTAAGCATCAACTTTTCATCCTCTCTAGTGCACTTCCTTCCATCTCAGGATGTCTTTGCATGAGTGGCTTCTTCCACTCTTTGCTTCTATGCTTTTGGCTATTCCACATCTTGAGGTTCTTATTTTGGAGATAAAAGCATGCGATTGAAGCTCCCTCTCAAGGGAAATTCACATGGTCTTCCCTTCATTGAATTTCACATCTCTACAAACCATCGTCATCCTGTGAGATGGAAGGTACACCCGATGGTTGTGAGGTGTATCTGAAATCTATGGTTGTGAGGTTTATCTGTGTATCCCTCAAAAATTCCCAACTCAACTATTGGTTCTATCTTTTTCCATGCATACTTGGAAATATGACATTAAACTGATGAACCAAAGATTCTAAAGTGGACCACATATGGTTTCTTACTGGAAAATGCTTCCTCTAGCATAGTCATCCCTAGGATCTGATAAGGACTCCTATTCTGTACATACAAAACTATGTTTCATGCTTCCACCCATGAGTGAAATGGTAGGACCTGATCATGTAACATCACCTGTGTAGCTATCACAATGCTTCTATTCTTCCTTTCCACAACTCCATTCTATTGTGGGTTATGAGGTGCTATCAACTCTCATCAAATTCCTTATGATGCAAAGAAGTTCTTTAATTCATTCAACAAATATTCTCCACCGTTATCGCTCTTGAGATCCTTCACTTACCTGTGTCTTTTTCAACAAGTGCTTTGAACTCAAACAATTTTGAGAACATATGGTCTTTCTTATGCATGAATAATATTCAAAACTTGTGTGAAAAATCATCTACAAAAATCACATAATATCTTTTCTTGGCCATGGAGGCTATCGATAAACTTGTGTGAACCTTTCAAGGATCGCTTGCACTCAACTGTCCTTATCATGAAAGGTGGCTTTGGTGTACTTACCAAATGTACACCCTTTTCATGTATCACGCTACTCAAGTGCACCTTTGGGAAGTCCTATAGAAATATGTTCCATAATATTCAAATCTCAATGGTGTAGATGGCACGATATTCTATTACATAAATCACCAATGTCTCATCTCTACACCTTCTCTTCTTTTGTGCTCAAGGAAACACAATCTTCTACGTCCAATTTTTAGAGGTTCTTTACCTGAACTGCGATGTTATTCTTCAAACTAGGAAAATACATGACATATTTTAATGTGATAGGAGAACCAATCTCCCTATGAAAGGTAACATTACCAATTTCGTTCGTGCTACACCTCCCATTTTCTCCCATCTCGATGTGCATCTGGAGGTCCTTCTACTCCAATTCATTGAAGAACTCTGTGTTTCTGGTCATATGGAATGAGGCTCCAATATCTAGGTACCACATAGTACCCATCACCGATGACACCATGCATGCAATGAGGGTGAAATCCAACTCAAATTTCAAAGAAATTTCTTCACCTACTTCTCCTCCTAAGGGCTTCTTACCAGACTTCTTGTGCGGACACTTCGTGGAATAGTGTCCCAGCTCATGAAAGTGAAAACATTTAATATTCAACAAGTCCTTCTTCTTGCCTTCCTGACCAGAATTTGATTTAGAATGGGATGACTTCCCTTTCCCTTTATTTCCTCTCCATCCAAGGCACAATTCTCCTCATAATCATTATTTGATGAGGATCTATATCTGTTGCTCTGCGAAATCTCTTCTTGCACCAATTCAGACCACAAAACTCCCACTATGATAGCTTGTCCCTCCAATTTACCAAATATTGGTAGCTATGCAAACTATTGGGAAGGCCTAGAAGTTCTATGATCACTAGATCATCTTCAGGAACTGTAACACCAACACTTCCAAGCTGATTTAGGAATGGGGTAAACTTGGTCAAGTACTTTGATATTGGTTCACCCTTCTCCGTCTTAATTTTCCTGAGCTTGTTCTTCAGTTTTGACTTCGCTTGGTCACTATTGTTCTGAAATAAATATGTTAAGTCCTTCCACATTGCAAATGGAGTTTTCTTTTTGTGGAGGTTCGAGACAATATGATCTCGAACATCGTCCAGTAGAATCCTTCTTGACTTTGCAACACAGTTCTTCTACTTTTCTAGAGCTTGTGCATCATCTGGAGTTGGTTTCAAGATGTACTTATTAATGAAATCATTCAATTCATTGCCTTTGAAGACTGATTCCATCTAATCTCTCCGGGAAATGTAATTCAAGCTACCCTCAAGGGCATACTCAAGCCTCAAACCATAAAATGCCATCCTGATCCTGCTGCTAGCTGTAGAGAAGAAATCTACAAAACTTGTTCCTCCTTCAAGTAAAAACTAATATTATTCTCTTATATAGTTAATTTAGAACTGATACCATGTATAAAATTGACATATATTCATACTTCTAATTGTAATATGCTAAAACAATAGACTTGAATCTACGCTACCAATTGCAGAAACCAGTTACGATCGCAAAATCACAAAGCATGTAAGAGAGAATTTTAATCACACATTACACAATGATTTCTTGGGGAAAGCCAAAACTAAAAACACTACTACCTATATATTTCATAATTCATAAAATACAATAAGATTTCAATTCTTTTCTCCAACCAAAGAAACCTTTGCACTATCTCTATATGTCTCATTACTTCCTAGACAGGCCTAGGGCAATACTTAACAAATTTTCTACCTGCCTGGATCCCTGTTTCCTTGTGATTTTTCCTTGATTAATTAGCCCCTATTAATTAGGGAAATTCCTAATTGGAATTTCTTAATACATCTGGGGCCTTCCTCTGACTTCATGCACCACATGTACAATTTGGATGATTAAATAACTAGAAATACACTGCCCTTGAACTCCAATCTCAACTTTATCTTTCTCTAATATGACATGCATGAGTTATTTATGGTTGATATATGAGTTATTTGATAGATAACTGCATGTGGTTAAAGTTTAATTTCCACACCGTGATCTCTCATTAGTTCCTCCAACAATTGGAACTAGTTAAACTGACTTAAACTCAAATAAACTAAGTTAATTAATTACAACACAAAATAAACTCAAAGAGGAATCCTATTTTGTAGGAGCCACTCTACATGACTTAATTTAGACCCTCAACTCGAATTAACTAAAGAAAATAATTCAAACTAACTTATTTAACTCATAAAAGTTGTCGTGTTATGTGGAATTAGATTTTTATTCTAATTTAAGTCAAGGGAAAATTAAATTAGAATATTTCTTGGTGCCATTCTTAAAAATTTTCATCTCTTTGCATTAAATATTTTTTTTTTTCATTATTTCCTACCATAGTACAACTTCAAAAAACTATATCCTCAAAAATCTTGGCCATCTTGAAGGGTTTTGTCCTTTTCTCCAAGAGTAGAAATTACATTACATTTTAAAGAAACATCTTTGGGAAATAATGTTTATAATTCAAAAAGTAAATCTTTTTACATGTTTTGAATAGATGTCCTAGGCACTGGCCTCCTTTCATCCAAATATTGTCCCTAGGGTTACAACATATTTTGGCAGTGTTTACGGGGAATGGAGAATGAAGTCATTATTCCCTATGTTTTTCTTTACAAACATTTCTTTGTTTAGCGAGCAAATAAAGTGTTTTTGTTGAACTAAATAACCAAGTGGGAATTATTATTAGCAAACCTGGCCCCAAAAATACCTCATACTCAGTCTAATACCTCCCAAAAAAAAAAATCCAACCCTTTCCAATCCAGATAAACTTGTTTCAAGAAGAGTTTGGAGAGAAAAACAGTCCCCAAAAACTCCAAGACATACTTTTTCTACTCCTGGGGCTTCTAGTTCTTTTTATTAGAAGATTGAAGAAAATAATTCTGAAATAACTCCTAAAACTTTGGATTTTTTAGAAGGGGAATTTCCTCCTCCTTAATTTTCTTTTACAGAACCTCCTCTTGCAGGGAAATATTTTGAGTTAGTCTCATTTTATTTCCCTATCTTTTTGGAAGTTTAATAAATAAATAATATTGATACTCTAACCACATCTCAAGCTACTATGATAGTTTCAAAACCCCTTCCACTCTATGTGGTTCCTCTTGCCTCATCTGCATCTCAAACAATGAACCTCCCTTTGTCTCCAAATTGAAATATGGCGATTTCAGGGTTTCTACTCAACATATTTGCTCCTTTAGATCCACCTCAACCTATGAACTCTATTCCACAATATTATTTAAAATTATTGCCTCGGTTTATAGGGGGAGACAAAATAGCAATAGAGAAACATGTGGCTACATTTTGTGCTTTTGCAAAAAATTCAAATGTGGAATATTTGGATGTTGTTATGATATTGTTTGTGCAGTATATGGATGGAGAATCCAAAAAATGGTTCAAGGAACACTTGTGATAATTCAATAAACACATGGGTGGAGTTAGAAAATAATTTTATACATAGATGGGGAGGAAAGAAAGACCATGGATATTTTATGACTAAATTCAATAGCATTAAAATGAAGGTAAATGAAGAAGTTGACAAGTTTATAAAGAGATTTAATAAACTCTATAATAGCTTTCCAAAAGAGATTAAAACCCCTCCTTTAGCTGGTAAGGTAGTTTTTGTAGGGGCCTTTGACTCTAACTTTGGTTTTAATTTGAGAGAGAGAAGATCCCCAACTTTGGATCATATTCAAACAGATGTTTTGGAGATAGAAGCTAATTTATTAGTAGATGGAAAATTGAAATATAAGATTGATCATGGTGATAGGAGGAAAGGAAAGGAGAAATTTGGATCTTAATCACAATAGAAAGACACATAGGAGCATAAATTGGAAGAGATGACTAAGTTCATAAGAAATCTATCAAATAAATTGGTAAAATTAAAGTTGGAAAGGAAGAACCCATCAAGACAAATTAAACAAGCATCGAACAGAGACCTCCTCTGCAAATTTTGCAGAGGGAGAGTAAGGATAAAAAATACCAAGTGTATCCCCCTTTGTATCTTTAAGATGATCCATAGGAAAATTTATAAGAAACTTTGAAGTTTCAAGAAAATCAATATTCCACTTTATCAGAGGAGCGAGAAGGAAATGAAATATGTGAGGGTAATGCTAATTTGGATCTAGGTTACTTTGGATGAGAAAGAAATTGATACTTATTGCAGAATATTTGTAGACATGATTAAAGCTAAATTACTCAAAAAATATGACTTGAGATCAAGAAAAATATCGAGGATGCAAGATCAAAATGAGGAACAACTCTAGCAGCATGCACAAAAAAATTATGATAAAGGGAAGCAACTTGTTCGGACTATTCTAGTCCATGAAGGAGAGCCACAAAAAATTCAACAAGTTAAGTGTAATCAAGAAAACCAAGTAAATTGGACTATTCGACATCAACAAAAGTTTCCAAGAAATAAAGCAATGGAAGAGGAGCAAGAAAAAGTAGAAAATAATGTCCATTATTTTAAGTTTGAAAAGGAATTAGAGAAGGCAAAAATTCCAATCCCACTAGCTGAGTTAGCAAAACAACTTGTTATAAGAAGCATATTACTAAATTTATTATTCTATCACAACTCAATACTACTCCAGATACTGTAAATTTGCAAGAAGAAAGGCCAGTTGTGATGTTCAGGCCTAATGTGGAGGAACAAAATTCTAAAACACCACCTTTTTATATCACCCTTCTAATTCATGATTTAATGTTTCATAATTACATGCTCGACTCAGGGGAATCCCATAATCTCATGCCTCTTTTTTTTATGAAGTAGTTGGGTCTGAAAATTACAAAACATTATAAATATTTGAACTATTTTGACTCAAAAAGAGTCAAATGTGTTGACTTGATAAAAGCTTTGGTGGTTTCTCTAGCACAATTTCTAGAAAGAAGCATTGTGATGGATGTGATAGTTGCAGACATCCCAATAATATTTTGAATGCTTCTTTCAAGATCTTGGGGTATGAAGCTAGGAGAAGTTCTAAATCTGGACTTTAAATATGATATAATTCCATTTTTTGGTGGCGAGGAGAGGAAGCTATACAGAAAATTGAGATTTGTTAAAACTATTACCAAAGAAGGAAATTTGGATAAATCCCTAGTGTATAGCCATGAGAAATATTTTTCATGTTTTTGATTAGAAGTGGATGATAAAATTGTTGAAGATACACAATTTAAAATTCCAGCAACATTTTAGAAGTAGGAAGCAGTTCAAAATTTCATTTGGAAGTTGTTTTTTGATGGAGCATATTCTAAAGAGGGAAATGGTGTAGGGGTTTTACTGATTTCCCCAAAAGGTGAGATGATCCCTCTTTATTATAAATTATAATTTTGATTCAACAAATAATATTAGATAATATGAGGCTCCGATTCTTGGATTACATTATGAAAAAAAATCAATATTGATTGTTTGTCAGTATTTAGATATTTTGAATTAGAAGTGAAACAAATAAGGGGTCAATGAAAAACTAAACAACCAAGGTTGAGGGCATTTTGGTACTTGATTGATAACTTTTTCTCAACTTTTAATATCTAGTTCTTACCCATAGAAAACAACAGGTTGGATGATTCTCTAGAAGCAGTAGCCAACACTTTCAAGCCTCCAAAAAATCCTAGATTGAGGTATGAATTTGAAGTCAAATGCAAACCCTAAATACAAGACAATGTAAAATATTGGTAGGTATTTGAGGATGAGGAGTAGATTAAATAGTTTTTGGAGGTTGTTGGAGATTTATACAACTGAAAGGAAATGTGATTCGAAAAGTCCTCATACCTCTCGAAATATTATTTGGTGCAAATGATGTCCTTGCTAAAGTAACTAAGTAGAGTTGGGAAGAACATATTGAATATTGCAATATTGGTACAAATTAGCATCCCAAATTCATTAAACTGGAAATTGGAATCCAAAAGGATTATAAACAGAGGTATGAAAATATGTTAAAAAATTATTCTAATATTTTTTCTTTGTCTTATGAATATTTAAGGACATATTATGAAGATATTATACAAAAAAATATTCCATTAAAATCAGGGGTAAAAGCATATAAACATAAGCTTAGATAAATTAACCCTTTATTGCTCCCTTCAATAGAGAAAGAGGTAAATAAATTACTTCTAGCTAAAATTATTGTTCTATTAAGATATTTAGATTGGGTAGCTAATATTGTAATAGTAAGGAAAAATAATGGGGAAATTAGGTTGTGTGTGACTTTCATAATTTAAATAGAGAATCATTGAAGGATAATTAACCCCTTCCCAAGATGAATCATATTTTGTAGAAAGTGGTGGGATCGTCAAGGCTATCAATGATTGATGGATTTTAGATATAATCAAATTGTTGTTCATCCAAATGACCAAAATAAAACAACCTTCACAACACAGTGGGGGAATTTTATGTATGTCAAGTTATCCTTTGGCTTAATGAATGTTGGTGCTAATTTCGAAAGGGAAATGGATATAGAATTTGTTAAAGAGAAGGATAAATTTGTGGTCATTTATCTTGATGACTTAACATTATTTTCAAAATTTGATGATGAGCATCTAGATAATTTGCAATCAACTTTTGAGAAGTGCAGAAAGTATGGGATGTCCCTTAACCCCATGAAGTCACACTTTGATCTTAGGAAAGGAAAATTATTGGGCCATATAGTATCAAAGGAGGCATTTAAAAATGATCCAAAACAAGTAGAGGAAATCATTACTATTTCATTAGCAAGAAACAAGAAGGAAATTCAAATTTTTCTTGGAAGAATAAACCTTCTTAGAAAATTTGTTCCAAATTATGCAGAAATCATAAAGGCAATTACTGATATGTTAAAAAAGGATAAAGAGGTAAAATGGATCCCAAAAACCATATAATTTTTTCAAGAATTAAAAATATTATGGGAAGGCTTGTGTATTGGTTAGTCCCAATTATGACAAACAATTGCAGATTTTCTCTTTTACATCACCAACTACTATTGCAACTATGTCATTGCAGAAAAACGAAGATGAAAAAGAGAAAACTGCTGGTGTCCGGATATGAACAATATTCAATCCTTTTTCCGCATAAATTATCAACCCGAGGGCGTTAGTTATTTCAATACTAACATCAAATTATATGTAGATAGAAGCACATGCTCTACTGTGAATCACAGGTTTAATCTATAACACAAATACCATTGTAACAGAAATACATAAAATGTAGAAATAAAAAGCATCCAAAGCAATTAACATAATTGTAACAACAATTAAAGAGTCACACAAAACATAGTACTGAAATAAAAGAAAGAAGAACAAAACACCTGATCACAAGAGTGGGCCCATCTCTTGGATCAGGGCTACGGAAACTCAAGTATTACAGGAGAAACAATGAGTTGTTGTGTATTGATTAATAATAAGCAGATTAATTAAAAGATTTGTATATATGTAAGGGTCCCTCGATTCGCAGCCCGTAGGCTTATTTATACCATAGTCCTGAGATCCCCCAATTTCTCCCAACAACTCCATTGTTACAAAAATACACATCGTTACAATGGCAATCGGATTGCCCAGCAAGAAACCGTAAGAAACCCAAAGATAACGTTGATACATCCATGGCTGTTATGTTATAGCAGCAAATAAGGGAGGTGCTAGAAAATGATGGGTTGTGCCCTGTCTTGTGGCCGTGACGCGCCTGTTGTAGCCAAATCTGAAGAAATATAGGAGTTAATACATAAAAAGTTAAAACCTCCATGGCGAGTACATCATTAATAAAATATCCCATAAAACATAGGAAGAAGGGTTTTACCTCATGCTTTTAAGATCATTAATGGCACAAAGAGATAGAAAGGTAGGGTAAAAATGAGAGAAGAAAGTATACAAATCTGGTGCCCAACATCTCCCCCCAACTGGTCTATCTGCATGTCCTCATGCAACTCGTCATCTCCTCAAGTCTAGATTGGACTGACTGTGATCAAAATGAAGCTCTGTGAGGTCATATTCTACTACCATCTCTGTTCCTGGTGGCTTATATCCTTCTGTCAAAACAACGTCTTTCCACCAGTTGGGTTCAACGTTATAAGCAGAAGTATATTGTTCAGTTGACATCCATAAAAGGGGAAATCAATATCTCAATCCCATCCATCTAACCCCATAGGTATGAATACATGCCACATAACACGACATTATTTATAAGGCACATGCAAAGTTAGGTGCCCAAATGGTTCTCTTCCCCTGATGGTTGAAGAGGAAAACATCCATCTTTTCTAACAACTGTCGAGGGCTTCCTGGCAAAATGTCGTAATCTGGCCGACACACAAGTCAGCATACCACTTCTGAGTTGTCATCATAAGTTACTTTTGGCCCTTGATCTGTAGAAAGGTATAATTTTTATTGTAAATATTCGTGGACTGACCATGCTCTCTTCCTACCATTAATGGCTTTACGGCCTGATTTTCTTCAAATGTATCCCAGGCCTTTCTCCATTTAATCTGATTGATGGTATAGGAGATGAAAGCCCTTAAATGGATGTCCCCCATGAATGGAACGGGGTTAAAGTACTGATCATGCCTTAAATAATACCCATGTATGTAGATCTCACACATTAAATGTTGTCCTATAACATCATGAATTTTTAAAATACGTAGAAATTGAATGGGGTCCTCAATTTCATACCAAATGTCCTTATATATACTTTCAAGACAAAAGAAAAGAAATTGTTCATGAAGGAATATGGCATAGCTATGTGTAGGAGGTCTGCAGGCCATTACCTGCTATGCTAGGGAGAGCATCTTCTCCTTATTTGTCTTTAGCAACTGAACCTGTTCTTCCAACTCTTATATCTTAGTCTTCTATTTGGCCTGCTTTAGTTGAGACTTATATAATTGATCTATGTACCCTGTAATGACTCCAACAGCCTATTCTTTAACCCTAGATGTTGCTTTCTTGTGGTCGCTCACTGCAGACTACCATTTTTGAATTTCGGCAGCCAATACGAATTCCCGACCTTCAAACAATTCTTCGATTGGGCTTGTCTGGGTAGCCATAGTGGAGACTTCAACCTTTAGCTTTATTGACCTCCATTTGTAGAATTTTACCTTCCTTTTTAAAATTTAAACTTTCTTCTTCAAACTCTGAACTTCTCTTTTCAGTCTCATGGTTTCACTCAATTGTAGCTGGTACCTCTTTTTGAGCGGTAAGCTTCTTTTCTCGCATTGTTTGACCCATTCTTGTTTAAAAGAGAATTCAGGTTCTAGACCTATGCAGGCTCAGAAGGTGGCGGAATTTTGTCGGTATATTCTCCCGATTATTTTGTCAAACTCTCTTGGTCGGGCCCTCAACCCACAAGTCCTTCTTCTTCTACATTTCATTCAGAAACTTCTGTTGCTTGGCCGGCAAATTCATCGACCCTTCTGTGTTCCGATATTTCTACAGGAAGTATTTCTTCCTGGTGAACCTCCAATTGTTCTGATTCAGTAGTGTCTAGGCCAACCTTGGCCATGTCAACAAATTTTAATACTGGGGGAACAACAACTTCTTCCACTAACCGTTTAGGCAAATGAAATCCCCTTGCCCCTTTGGGCATCATGGAATGGAACGGAGAATAGGGAACAAACCCTTTATCATCATTCCTAGTTTGGACCAGGACTTCATGCATTACTACCTCAACCGGAGTCGATGTTGGTTCTTGTGGAGCAGTGTTGATTCCGTGGCTCAATTCCCTTCCTTCCTCCTGCCCTTTTCTTATCACTTCTTCTTCATGGGTCAATACTGGTTTTTGTGGAACAGTATCGACCACCCAAATCATTCCTTCTTTAGCCTCTTTTTCCCTAGAAATCACCTTTGTTTTCATAGTTGGTACCAATTTTTGAGGTCAAACATCGATTCTGCGGGTCAAATCCTCTTGTTCTGGCCGAATTGGGGGTGGTTCTTGTGTAGCACCCCCAACTGTATCAACATCCATTTTAATCAGAGTAAGTGATGTTGTTTCTTGAAAAACATCATCACTTGTTATTTCTCTGTCCACAATTCCATCCCTTTGTTCTTCATTGGCGATGGTTGTTGACTGTATCACAATATCAATTTCCTACATAATTTCCATAATCCCTTCCTCTGTGGGTTCCTCAAGCAAAGCTGGTTCTTGTGTGGCAACCTCGTTTGTGCCACTAATCAGCTCTCCTATTCTTATTTCCTCTTCCGTGGCTTTTTCCAGTGAGGCTGGTTCTTGTGTGAAAGCCTCATCTTCATTGCTAATTGCTTCCTCCATACTCATTTCTTCAGGTTCCTCCTGAACAATCATCATCTCCTCTTCCTCAGGTTCTTCCTAATCAATCTTTGTTTCCATTTCCTCAAGTTCCTCTTGATTGATTTACTCTGAAGGTTCTTCTTCCACCTAACCATCCAGAGAGGCTAGCTCTTCTTCTCTAGAAGCAACCATAACTGCTACCACTTTTTCTGAGGATTCGCAGAGTTCTACCCATGAAACCCGCATCCTACCTATTGCATGCACGACCAATAATCGCACCATTCCATGGTTAGAAAGTTCTTCCATCATCCGGTGGGAGCGCCGAGCAGCCTGTGCCGTATGTTGCAGTTGTTTTAATAGAAAGAATGTCATGTTTAGGGCATGCTCCTGATTCTGTGGAAATCAGAGGTGCATTAGAATTTTAAAGTGATAGTTGAACAGAGCTGAGGCCCAACCCTCACAATTAATTTATTTAAATACGAAACCTACAACTTCATTCCAAGGATACGGTATAGTTCTGCGCTCGTATCCCCTACCCAATTGAAATTCACTTTCTCCTTCCTGCAAAAAGAATTTAGGAAACTCCAGGAGAGAAACCTTTTGAGAAAACCATTGCTGCCCCTATTGTCTCAACCCACTAATCTCTGCAATTACTTCCTCTGTAACAGGAATTTCCAGACCTCTAACCCATGAATGATTCTCCTCTAAATTGAATGTGAATTCCATTGTGATACCTCCATCGAATCCCTACAATTTGTCAAAGTAGACATCCTAACCTGCTTCGACAAAAATTTGCCAAACCTCTGGATTGCTGCGAACTGAAACTGTGTTTTTAGGCTCATGCTGCATAGCCATCCCACCCATACTGTGGAGACTTGTAGTAGCACTTCCTATAGTAGCAGACCGTTGGGAAAGGTGGTGGGTACTAGATTTGGAGGAACAACATAGTGAAAGTGGAAAAGTGGTAATGGTAAATACAATTGGTAATCCTCGAAAAATGAGAAAAATCATAAAGGAGTATGGTAAGTGTAATAAAATAAGAATAATAATTACTCGTACAGGATAGATGATACATTTTGCAAATCCCAATAGGATTAAATTATTATACCACATATTGATGTGATTCATAAGGTGTAATATGAGCGAGATTTCATTCTTACTTATGGGGTAATTATTACATCGTCCTTGGCATGATGACAACCCCCCCCGCGACTTAATTCTTTTATGTCCATGGCATTAAAGTCTTCACATGGGATATTTAATTAAATCAGTACAAGTCACGTGGAGGTGTACTTGACGGCCTACCTGGATGATGGGATGGTGTAATAGCATCGGTGTAACAGCATTGGTGTAAAAACATCGGTGTAACAACATTGGTGTAACATCATCCAGTGTAACACCAACAGAGTAACAACATCAATGTAACAGCACTGGTGTAGCAACAGCGGAGTAACAACATCAGGTGTATCAGCATCGGAGTAGTAGCAACCAAGTAACCGCAACATGAGTAGCAGCAACTGAGTAATAGCATCCAGTGTAGCAACATCGGAGAAGCAGCAACCAAGTAATAGCAATTGAGGATCAGTAACATGAACATTCCTTGATTTTTACTCCTTAGTCATAGCTCTTGCAAAAATACAAGAAAATAGAACAAAATTCTTTAATATATATATATATATATATTACAAGGGTGTAGAGGAAATATTCTCTACACTGATAACCTTCAAACCAAATTTCTCATATAGTTGTTTAATAAAAGCATCCTTAGAGGCCGGCCGGTGGTCTAGTCTCAAGCGATGTCCATTGACTATAAAGGAGGTATGTGTATCGTCAATTGTGGCTAGCCTGACTATTCCATTATCAAATATAGCATTCACCTCATAAGGTCACATCTACTGAGTGCAAAGCTTTCCCTTAGAATCCTTAAAATGAGAGTCATAAAGTAGTGCCCAATCTCCACTTTGAAACACCTTGTTTCTGATAAACTTATCGTGCCATTTCGTCTCTATTGCTGAATAGCAGTAGTTAGCTGGACAACCATTGAACGTATTTCATCAAGTTCATTAAGCTGAGCCAGTCAGTGCTTCTAGACATCTGATAGATCTAAACCAACTTCCAGGGCTGTTCTAAGTGTGCTTATTTCAAATTCAATTGGAAACCACAGAGATTTCCCATAAACCAACTCGAATGGTGAAAAACTGGTTGTATTCCACCATGTTGTTCTGTATGCCCATAGAGCCTCTAGAAGTTTCTGAGTCCAATCCCGAAGATGGTATGCCACAATTTTTGTCAAAATATTTTCTAATGTCTTGTTTGTGCTTTCCACTTGTCCATTCGCCTGGGGATGGTATGGAGATGTCACTCTGTGCTTGACCTCATATTTTTGCATAATATTTGCTATCTTGTGTGAATTGTGCTCCTCCATCTGAAAAAACCTCTCTTGGAGTACCGTACTGAGCTAAAATTTATTCAAATAGAAAATCTGAGACTACTTGCTCTTTTTCTTTCGCAATTGCTTTGGCTTTCACCCACTTAGTAACGTAATCAGTGCAGACCAATATGTGGACTTTCTATTGGGAGGGTGGGTTAAAGGGTCCAACGAAGTCAACATCCCATTTCTCGAAAGGTTTGAGAACTAGCTATTCCTGCAAAGGCATTTCATCCACTTTACCGGGCTGCCCCATACGTTTGCAACTATCACACCTCCTGACATAATTCTAAGCATCACAAAAAATGGAAGGCCAGTAATATCCCATTTGTAGCACCTTATGGCATGTTCTTTTGTTTGTGAAATGCCCTCCACAAGGGCCATCATGGGAAGCTTTCAATATTTCATAGATATCATCTTCAGACACACAACACCGGATCTGCTTATCTGCTCCAGTATGAAAAAGGTACCCTACCATCCAAGAATATCGGGCACTATGATGAATAATATTTCGTTGTTCCCTGTATGAAAAATGAGGAGGCACTTTCCCTGTAGCAAGATAGTTAGCAATATCTGCATACCACGAAGGTTTAGTAGAGACTGCAAAAATATGTTCATCAGGGAAACTATCTTCTATTGGTGTGCATTCATCATTCTTATCCATTCTAGATAGGAAATTAGCTACTACATTATCTTTTCCTGGATTATCTACTATTGTAATATCAAATTCTTGAAGAAATAGTAACCATCTCGTAACACGCCCAGGAGTAATGGGTTTATTCCTCGAATACCTGATTGCTGCGTGATCAATATGGACAATAGTAGAATACCCGGTGATGTAGTGTCGGAACTTATTGATGGCATAAATGACAACTAAGAATTCTTTTTATGTTATCGTATAATTTAGTTCAGCAGGAATTAGATTCTTGCTGACATAATAAATTTCATACGATGTTTTGTCTTCATGCTGTCCTAAAACATCCCCTACTACTGTCTGAGAAGCATCAGTATTTATGTGAAATGGTAATTCCCAATCAGGTCCTCGAAGTATTGGGGCTGTGCACACCAGCCCTTTAATTTTTATGAAACCTATGTCGCAATATTCTGTCCACAAAAATTATGCATCTTTTGTTAGCAATTGAAATAATGGATGTTCTATTTTAGCAAAATTTTCTATAAAGTGCCTATAATAACCAACACAACAAAGAAAGCTACGTACCTGTGTGGGTGTTTTGGGTACCAGCAAATGTAATATTACCTCTACTTAGCCAGATCAACTTGAATTCCAGCGGCTGAGAGCAAATGTCCCAGTACTACTCCTTCTTCCCTCATCATATGGCATTTGACTGTACCCAATGATACATGGGTCTGTTTACATCTTTTGAGTACCTTCTCCAATTTTTCCAATCCCTCCTCAAATGAATTCCCATATGGATTAAAATCATCCATATAGATTTCAACACTATCATCGACCAAATCAGAAAAAATTGCCAAAATTTCCCTCTAGAAGGTAGCAAGAGCATTACACAGGCCAAATGGAAGGACCCTATATGCAAAGGTTCCCCATGGGCATGTGAAATTTTTCTTATCTTGGTCTTCCGGGGCTATCTGGATCTAGTTATAGTCGCTGAATCCATCTAGGAAGGAAAATAACTTCTTTCCAGCTAAGGTGTCCAGGACTTGGTCAATGAATGGCAAAGGAAAATGGTCTTTTTGTGTTGCCTTATTTAATTCTCTGTAATCTACATAGATCCTCCATTTACCATTATTTTTGGGAACAATAACTAGAAAGGATATCCATTGGTTATCTAAGATGGGATAAATGAATCCTACATCCAACAATTTTTGTAATTCTTCTTTAACAATATTTTTGAGAGCAGGATTCATCCTCCGTTGAGGCTGTCTTATAGGGCGACAATCTTCCTTAATGTAAATATGATAAGTGCATAGGCTAGCAGGAATACCCTTCATGTCAGTATAATCCCAGGAAAAAGCTTCCTGATGTTCTTGAAGGACTTTCAAAAGCTGTTTGGTCTGGGATTTAGACAGGTTTGGGTTGATATAAGTGTTTTCCTTGGTTCAATCTCGATTCGAGTACTATCATGGAATGGGGTCACAGGAATGTCTTCTATGTCATATTTTGGTTCAATGTTTTCCTGTGTCTCACAGCTCATAGCAGATTCTAGAATATATTGAGTTCAATCGGGAACAGAACTAGAATCATTAATGAAGGCGTTAATGGCATCATCTTCCGTCTCTGTTTTAAATTGAAGGGCCTAGCCAATAGTGAGAACTGGTCTAACATCTTCATTTTCAGGTTTAGGCTCTTCTGCAGGTAGAGGTTTCTGACTGGTTAATGATTTTTTAGATGGGCTTGGCTTCGCAAGAGAATAAAGCTTGAGGTCCTTTGTAACTGTCCCATTTGATATGATCATATGTCTAGATCGACATCCTATATAGGCATCTGTAGTTGCCAACCAGGGTCTTCCTGGGATCAATGGGTGACCACCTACGGAAGATTGAGTCTGCAATATAAGGAGGTCCACAGGATAATGCCATGAGTCTACTAAAATGATCACATCCTCTAATTCCCCTACTGATTTAATTGTGGATCTATCTGCAAGTTCCAGGATAGTAGGGGTTGATTTAATGTTTCCAAGTCCTAATGTGTTCATTGTTTCAGCAGTGATAATGTTAATGGCTACTCCCAAACCCACCAGTACATTTGGAATTTCAATCCCATTAATTTGTACTGTTAGAATCGAGTTCCCAGGATCTCCTTATTTTACAGGCATGATCTTTCCTAACATGATATCAGATAGTCTACCCATTACATGCACAGTTAATGGATCCTTAGGTTTTCTACCCAGTTTCTTTGAGCAGTATTCTTTCAAAGTCTTCACATAAATAGGTACGTCCCTCATAGCTTGTAAAAGAGGTATTTAAAAAAAAATATTTTATAGTTCCCTTATAAAATCAAATTATTCTTGAGGGTTTGGTTTGCTCAAGGTCAATCTTTCAGGATATGGGGGAAATTTTAAATGACCTTGATTAGGAACAGCTGGGGGAGGTGTCTGGTTTATTATGTTTTGATCTACATTCTCCCTCATTGTTCTTTGTTCTGGTTTTGTATCTTCACCGTCAATTTGTTTTGTGATAATGGGTGAATTAGGTGCATTTACCACCCGGCCAGACCGTAGATTTATCTCATTGAGCCCTGTGGTAGAAATGTTGTAGGATGGAAGGTTCAACGTGTCTGTTTGTTGAACCCCTTTGTTATTTGGATTTGGGTTGGGCTAGAGAGGAAGCTGAGGTCTAATGGTTGGGTTTCCTGGGGGCACATTGGAAGGCAACTAGAGTTGTTGTTGAGGTATAGGCTGAGGAAACTATCTAGTGGGAGGGGATCCACACCAGATCTGATTCCATGAAGGATTCAGATTGGCTTGAGGAATACATTGCTGCCAAAGGGGATACTGGTATTGAGGCAACAATGGCTTAAAATGGTGCAGATTGGGGACCCATACTAAAATGATGAAAATACTGCGATGGGTCCTGAAACATACCTGGATTCACCATCGGTGGTCGAGGTTGCCATGGATTCTTCTGCCCCATGAAATATAGCCGGTCCACCATGATTTCCTCGCTTGCTCCTTGGAAAACTGCTTTCATCTCGGGCAAGGAAGAACATGTACTGGTCACGTGAGTTTGTTTGTAGATTGCACAGGCTTCCATCGTGTTCAACGGACATTCCTTCAAAGGGTGTTTCTTCCTACACTGAGGGCAGAATATGGCCATGGTTTTTTCCAGCTCCATCTTCTTATGTTTTGCCTGTAGAGTGTCCATTTGGGCTGATAGCATACTCAGGATATCGGTCCTCAGATTATCTAATATATTCTCAATCTCTGCTTTTGTGACCCCTCCACCGGAGGTCTTTAATGACCGAATACCCTATCCACTTCTTGTAGCCCCCCTTGAACATTTGATACAATAATCATAGATAGTTTCGAAGTTTTCTTTTGAAATATCTCCTTTACCCACTATATTCGGGAGTTGTAGAGAGTCTTCTCTGAGTGCTCTGAGAATAATGATCTTTAGAATATCCTTATCCAAGTCACTATGTCCAGACCTTTGCAGTATGTATTTAAATCGTTCTACACAGTCCTCCATATTTTCATCTTCCTTATGTGAAAATTCAAATATTTCCTCCTTGATGTCACGAGACTTATAATAATTTTGGTATTTTTCCAAGACAGCTTTCTTCATTTCATCTCATGAAGTAATCGTGCTTCCCCATAAACCCATAAACCATCCCAGGCTATCCCTTTCAGGGTAGCAGGGAATATTTTCAATTTCTGAGCATTATTCATATAGTCGTATCCTTGACAAACAATATCAAATTCAAAAAGGAACATATCATGGTCCTCCGAAGGGAGCCCATGAAAACTAGGCAAGGTTATCGAAGGTATGGGTCTCATTGGTGCATCACCTATAACGTTTCCTATAGGAAAATCAATGGAGGAACTTACAGGTGCCATAAATATCTTCCAATACTCACTTGGAATTTCGGTCGGTTTCACAGCCGGTATCTGGAGTGATTCAACCGAAGCTGGTCACACTGCACTGCCCTGGTCCCTTAGTGACTCAAATTCCTTAAAAAATTCCTTTACCAGATTAGAGTCTCTTAATTTAGCAACAGGAATTCTCATAGAGCTGCCTTGGTCTCTTGGGGATGAAAACCCTTTTTGAGGTTCTTCTTCCCAGTTAGAGTTGCCGAATTCTTTTGATCTCTTGCTTGCCACTTCTTCCCCTTCTGCTATTGATAAGGATTTCTCTTCCACTACTACCCTATTTATTAAATCTTCTGTTGTAGAACAAACATCTTCTTGTACAGTGGATGGCGCTGGTTGTTCCAAATACTGCCCTTTAGACATCGTTTGAACCCTAACCCTATCAGCAACACAGGATGATGCCTCAGATCTAGATTTTTCAATAATTTCCTGAATATACGTCTTCCTCCCCAAATACTTCTCTTTCTTTGGGGGTCTTCCTCTACCCCTCTTGCTCAGATCTTTTTTCATACAAATTATAGAAAGGGTTCATTAAAAAAAATAAATCATTAGCTTAGGACCCAAAGTAGGACAGATAACTTCCTCCCCGGGATGAGAGAAGAGATTCACAAGAAATAAAACAAAATAACAAAAGAAAAGAAATCATAGTTCAAGACCTGGAGCAGAGTAATAACATACCCTCCCCAGGATGAGAAATTGGCCCCTAGAAAGAAAAATAGGAAATAAAATAAAAACATAAAAGAAAGAAAAACTAGACTATGCTCGAGACTTAGGGCAAGGTTTTAAAAAATGCCTTCCTCAAGACGAGGGTTTAATTTTTACAGAGAACAAAATAATACAAGAAACAAGAAATAAAGAAAGCAAAAAGAAAATACAAGGCACTTACACTCACAACATGAAGCTGGGCAATAGATTCCCACCTCAAGATGAGAGATCGAATCTGAGATCTACTGCAGATCCTGTTCTTGCACCTGTTAGCCTTCCCTGGCAACAACACCAAAATGTTGGTGTCCATATATGAACAAGACTCAATCCTTTTTCCACATAAATTATCAACCCAAGGGCATTAGTTATTTCAAGACTAACGACAAAGTATATGTAGATACAAGCACATGGTCTGCTGTGAATCATAGGTTTAATCTATAACACAAATACCATTGTAATAGCAATAATTAAACTGGAGAAATAAAAAGCATCCACAACAATTAATGTAATTGTAACAACAATTAAAGAGTCACACAAAAAAAAGTACTAAAAGAAAAGAAAGAAGAACGCAGCACCTGATCACAAGAGTGGGCCCAACTCTTGGATCAGGGCTGCGGAAACTCAAGTATTACAGGAGAAACAACGAGCTGCAGTGTATTGATTAATAATAGGAAGATTAATTACAAGATCTATATATATGTAAGGGTCCCTCGATTCGCAGCTTGTAGGCTTCTTTATACCATAGTCCTGATATCCCCCAATTTCTCCTAACAACTCCATTGTTACAAAAATACACATTGTTACAAAGGCAACCGGATTGCCCAGCAAGAAACCATAAGAAACCCAAAGATAACGCTGAAACATCCATGATTGTTACGCTATAGCAGAAAATAAGGGAGGTGCTAGAAAATGATGGGTTGTGCCCTGTCTTGTGGGCGTGACACACTTGTTGCAGCCAAATCTGAAGAAATATAGGAGTTAATACGTAAAAAGGTAAAACCTCCATGGTGAGTACATCATTAATCAAATATCCCATAAAATATAGGAAGAAGGGTTTTAACTCATGCTATTAAGATGATTAATGGCACAAAGAGATAGAAAGGTAGGGTAAAAATGAGAGAAGAAAGTATACAAATCCTATGCCCAACACAAACTATGGCATTATTTTGTCAAGTGTTGAGGGATGCAAATATGAAATATAATATTATGGAGAAACAAGCATATTCTCTAGTCAAAGCCTTGAAGGAATTTAGGACATATATCATACTATCAAAAATTAAAATTTATGTTCCTAATGCAACATTCAAATATGTTTTGACACAGGGAGACAGTGAAGGAAGAAGAGGAAAGTGGATAGAAAAAAATGCAAGAGTATGATATGGAAATCAAGCTCACTAAATTAATAAAGGGGCAAGGTTTGGATAAGATCTTATCAGAGGAAAATTTTTAATATATTGGGATAAACTTGTTGGCTGAAGATTCTGAACCAAATGAAGTAAGTAAGGAAGAACAATCTAATGAACAAGATAATACAATTACATATAAATACATATGTTCAGATTTGTATAAAAGTATTTTCCATTATCTATTATTCCTCTACTATCCAACAAATTTTTACAGGAAAAAATATAAAGCTCTAAGAATGAAAGGTGCGAAATATATTATAAAAAATGGTTAGCTATATTGGAAAGATGTTATGGGGTGTTGTTTCTATGCTTAACAAAAGATGAAATTCTCAAAATTATAAATAAATATCATGGCTATGCTTGTGGAGGTCATTTAGTTGGTAATTTACAAATCACAATATTCTGAAGGCTTGGCTTTACTAGCTTACTTTGTTTTATGATGTTTATACATTGGTGAAAGGTTGCAAAGAATGCCATATTTTTGCTGAAAAGAGGAAGTTGGCACCATTACCTTTGGTTCTAGTTTTTGTGGAGGAACCGTTCAGAAAGTGGGGATTGGATTTCATTAGTGAAACTCACCCACCTTCTCGTGGAAAAAAAATGGATTTTAACAACTACCGATTATTTTAAAAAATGGTGGAAGCTATTTCTACCAAAACTACAACTAATTCAGTGGTTACCAAATTTCTTAAAGAAAATATTTTGTCTAGATTTGGTTGTCCAAAGAAGTTGGTAGCTAAAAATTCCCAAGTATTTAAATATGTAAAAATTATTAATTTTTTCCAAAAATATAATTTCATACTCAGCCACTCTACCACCTATTATCCATAAGGAAATGGGTTGGTAGAGTAATCAAATAAGACCTTGGTAAGAATATTAAAGAAGACTAATGTAGGGAATAAAAAGAGTTGGTATCCTCAACTTAAGTTTTCTCTTTGGGAAAAAAGTGACAACACAAATATCCACTAGAAAATCACCATTTGAACTAGTATATGGTATTGAAACAATATTTCCTAGTAAATTAGCCATGTTCGTGGCTAACTTAATTCAATATGCAGAGGAAGAACCCAGTCCATTGACTAGGAGGATAAATTAGTTGGTGGAGCTAAATGAAAGAAAAGAATAGGTAACTCAGAATTTGATCAATTACCAAGAAAATATGAAATATATATTTGATAATAAGGCCAAAGATAGATTGTTCCATCCTAGATACCTTGTGCTCAGATGGGATGTTAGGAGAGAGGAAAAGGGTAAGCATGACAAGTTCTATTCCTTGTGGTTTTGACATTTTAAAGTGGCTAAAGTCCAAGGAAATAACACTTCCATTCTAGAAAATCTTGATTGTGAGCTCGTGTAACTTCTTGTGAATGTGAAATAACACTTTCCTTCTAGAAAATATTGATGGTGAGATGTTGTAGCTTCTTGTGAATGGGAAATATCTTGAGCAGTACTTCCAACACTAAATATCTTATGCTTCTACATTTTAAATATCAACGAACTCATTGTAAGTATGCGATTTGTTTATTTACTACATTTTCTAATCCGCATTATGACTCCATGCCTGAGATGAAGGAACTAGTCTAAAGTTCTTAGCACTTTGTTTCAAAACAATATCCCCATGTGGAGCCAGTATTGTAGTCCTTTCACTTTATATTCTTAAAAAATAAATGAAAAATAAAGTAAAAATAATATATATATATATATATATATATATATATATATATATATATATATATATATATATATATATATATATATATATATATATATATATATATATATATATATATATTGAAAATCAAATTAACTCAAACAAATACAGAAAACACACAGAAAAAACCAGACACCAAATAATGGCAGAAAAGGCTTTAGCCTCATGGCTTCCTCGCATATTTTCTCATTATTAAAAGAATGTAGTGTTACAATTAAATAGATGGGGAGATAGTGTCTCAATATAGTACATGCTATCTTGAACACCTTGTTGAGATAATTTCTCAACCAAACACACACCAATATAGGAGCTACATAGACTAACTCCTATTTTAGAGAAACAACCCAAACTAAAGAGTGAGGCATAAATTCCTAACTTTTAATATTTAATTTATTTATTTTATTTTTGGATTTATTATTGTTTTATGAGAGAGGCTAACAATATATATATATATATATATATATATATATATATATAGAGAGAGAGAGAGAGAGAGAGAGAGAGAGAGAGAGATTTCAAAAGAAGAAGAAGAATAAGAAGACTCTTTAAGTTTGTATCTTGTAAATATATATATATATATATATATATATATACACACACACACACACACACACACACACACACATAGGATACAAACTTAAAGATTCTTCCTCTTATTATATATATATATATATATTTGTAAGTTAGGCTAAACAATATTAAAATCATAAAAAGAAACTTTACAAAGGCTATGGGCAGGGATGGAAAGCAATACTTAGGCAATCCCTACCTTGGAAGTTTTCAAAATAAACCATGTTTGGGGTTGCCTCATAGGAGGAAACGAAACCCTTAAGAGAGTAAAATAATCTTGATTTACAAAATATTTAGTGACACATATGAAACAAAAAATATCTGAAGTATGTCTTAAGAAGACAAAAATCAAAGATGAACCTTTCTACCAAGCAGTCATGGAGTTCCTTCATCTTCCTCTGTCGCATGGTCCTCCGCCACAATTAGGCATCCATATTCTCTTGAAATGGCTTCCTTCTCATCTATGGTGCACAAGGAGGCTTCAGAGGGGCCGTGTGGACGATGGGAGCAACATGATACTCAACATTGTGAACTGAGGTCCAGATTCCATATGAGTCCATAATCCAAACATCTATCTCCTCTTCCGCAGGCTCATGGATTGGAAGCGGTTTGATTTTTTGGGGTATGGGCGGCTTAGAATGCGCAATAGGGTATTTTTTGCTGCCTCTTCTACCCTTAGGCTTCTCAAGCGGCTGAAAAATATCCTCCTGAGTGCTATCAGGCATTTGGGTAGCCGACATATCATGGCATCCTGATGAGGATCCTTCGTTGAATTCCAGATGTTGGTCCTGGCCATGGTGAGAGCAGCTAGAGAGAGCCCCTCTATAGCTACCCCTGATGGGATTTTGACATTGGCGCGGGGCCATGGAGAGGTTATTGAGAAGAGGATGGGGAGCTGGCTATGAGACAAGGCTGAGAATAGTGGGAGGTGTAACAAGGGAGCATGCAGCAGAGGTGCACAACTGGGGAGTGCATAGCAAGGGATCACGCAGCAGGGGGCACTCAACAAGGGGGTGTGTAGTAGGGGGTGCGCAGCAGGGAGGAGAACAAGGGGAGGGGTGCGCCGTAGAGAGGAGCACAGGGGGAGGGGCGCGCAGCAGAGTAGTGTGCATGATGGGGCTCGTAGTAGGAAGGGCATGCAAAAGGTTGAGTGCGCACATGGGGGAGTGATGGAAGTGATAGCGTATGAGGAAGGATGGAAAATACGCAAAATGGCAGAAAGAGGAGTAGTGAAGGCAAAGAAAGCTCGTAGGTCTGGTTGGAGCAGCAATGAAATGGTTGATTGAGCAACCTCTGTGCCTTTAGAAGGCATTAGGTGCTGAATTTGAGTGTAGAGACAGAGAGGGACAATCCAAGTGTGCCTGCATGTGATGCATGGTGTGTCAAGAGGCCATGTGTGGTAGAGCGCCGACAAAATTTATCAGCGATTTGAGTTTCAGCATCAGATAAAAGCTGGCATTGTAGGGCGGCGTCAGACTAATCATTTGAGGATTGTCCTTGCTTGTTCTAGAGATTTCACCCGCATCCAAGGGAGTTCGATCCTTTTGAAGGAAAGTGAGGTAACTATCTCAAAGGATTTCATGATGGATATGATGGAAATTATAGTGGTAGAGAATTAAATTTCTATCCACTCATTTGTTACCCAGGAGATGAGTAATAGTGTTTGCCTTTCTACGAACATCGTCGAATTTCATGGCATTATGATGCTGCAACAGATGTTCCAGATGATTGAGGTAGTTAGCAAGCCTCCATATCATAGAGAAATTTACGGATGAAGAACCAACGAGGATGCAAGTTGCAGCTTGGATAATGAGTTGAGAATCTCCTTCTATTTCCAGTGGGAAAACATTGAGCTCAATGGCTATGGAGATCTCCTTGATAAGCCCCTCCAATTCTGCGGAGTTGTTGCTATCGCAACAAGGTTTCAATAGTAGACGTGTAAGGTGTTGCCGCTAGAGACTTCGAGGATGCCCCCAAATCTAGCTTCCCCTAGGTTGCCTTTGGAGGCTCCATCAAAGTTGCATTTGAAAAGTTCGCCGAGGGGGGGGGGGGATTCCAGATTTCATGAGAGATGACCCTTCTTGTGCACGGGGGGAATTTATCCATGGGGGATTCAATAATTAGATGCCAATTGTTCTAGATGATGCATTCAGATGTGGTTGCAGTTTGGAAGCCATCGTTCTGCAAGTGTGCCAAGGCAAGAGTTTCTTCTAAGTTGCTGAGTAGCTTGGCCGAAATCTGCTCTTGAGTTAAAGTTAAATATTTAAATATCTTTCTATTTTGTTCTTTCTAGAGGTTCCATGTGAGCAGGCCTGGAATGAGCTCCTAGAGACAATTTAAGAGATTGTTGGAATAAGGATTGTCCTACTACCTACTGAAGGTTTTGGTGATGTTGCCCTGGTATCGGTTGGATCTTCTGCATAGGGTCTAGTTCATGTCCTAGAGAGTGTTGGATATGGGGCAGAGGTCCAGTAGGTGATCGATAGTTTTGATGTCATTATGGCATAGAGGATACCTCGAAAAACCCACAAATACCATCTTCATGAGATTCTCCCATGTGAGTATGCACCTTTTGCTTAGCAACCAAAAAAAAATAGCGACTTTGGGCTAGAGCTTAGCTGTCCATATATTTTTCCATAGTTGATTTGAGGGGCCAGGGATTGGAGGTTGAATAAGGTGGTAGGATTCCTTGGTTGAGTAATTTCCACTTGGAGTGTGTCCCCAACAGAGGATGTCTAGCCCTTGCTGAGTTCTGATTCTTATTTTTTTTAATTCCTCCCATATATCTTTGTGTTGTTCATTGTTCTAGTTTGCTTGCCATCTATCGGTGGGGAGCCAATTTCTGAATCCTTGAGTTACATCATTAGTCCAAAAGTCCTCAATACATTTTAATTCTCTCACATGTAAAACTATGCTCTAGATGGGACGATGGAAGATTGAGGAGAGTCTTGGCATTTGCTGGGATGAATCTTCCCAAAACCGAGCTTGAGCACTGTCGCACAGTTCCAAAAAACTATGTTTTTGGATCAGATGTTTGTGTTGACTAGCTACATTCCAGATTTGGGATCCTCCAAGAGCAATATTGAATCTGATTAGATCCTCCTTGGGAAAATTTTCGGCAAATTTGGTCGCCCACAAGGTCGCCCAAGGTATTTGGGGGCATGAGACCTATTTCCACCAAATTCTGGCGCCTATGATGATGTTTTCGTGATCCAGATCTCTCAGAGCAAGTTGACCCTGAGTTTTTGGAATACATACTTCTTTCCATTTAACTAGTGCCCATTTGTTCTTGTCTTTGGATCCACCCCAGAGAAAGGTTCTTTGAAGGTTTCAGATGGCTTTAAGGACCCATTTAGGTGTAGCCAGTATAGAAAAGAGGTATATGGGTAGATATTTAAGAAAAAATTTGATTAGAACCAGAATACCAACTATGTCGAGGGAGTGGTGAGTCCAGGTGGAAAGCTTGGTCTCCATTTTTTCCAAAAAATCTCTCCAGGATGAGTGTTTGATAGCTGAGTTAGTGAGGGGGTTCCCCAAGTACCTGGGATGTAGAGAGGATGTGGAGAAGCTGAGGATGTGAGCTATAATGCGTTGGGTACTAGTGGGCGTATTGAAGAAGAAGATTTAAGATTTCTTAGGGTTTACAGTGGTTCTAGAGGCCTTAGAGAAACCTTCAAGAAGGGTTCTTAGGGTGCGAGATTCCTACACAGAGGGTTGACCTATGATCATGTTGTCATTCAAAAATTGTTGATGAGAAATGGTAGAATGATTGTGTAATGGGATGCCTTGAAGATCATGAGATTGGATCGAATTCTTGATCAGGCAACCCAAACCCTCGACCATAAGTACAAAGAGGAAAGGAGAGAGAGGGTCGCCTTGCCTGATACCCCTGGAGGGATTGAATTTTTCTGAGGGGATGCCATTGAATATGATAGAGATGAAAGGAGAGGAGATCGAGATGATAATCCAGCAAACCTAGGTATGGTAGAACCCAAAGGCTAGAAGTACGTGTTTTATGTAATTCCAGATGAGCTTGTTAAAGGCTTTGGAAAGGTCAATTTTGAGGATCATGCTGAGATTTTTTGAGGTTTTTAGGGGTGGATGACTTCATGGGTTAGAATAATTCCATCAAGGGTATGCTTGCCTTCAACATAGCCCGTTTTCTCATAATAAATGTGCATATGAAGGAGCTACTTCAATCCGTTAGCAATAACTTTGGAAATTATTTTGTAAATAGAATTGCAGAGGTCTATTGGCCTGTAATTACTTAGTGAAGCCACTCTATATTCCTTTGGGATGAGAGTGAGAAAATTTTCATTGAAAGCTGAAAGAATCCAGTGAGTGCTGCATGATTCCTCCACTATTCCCCAGACCTCCTCTTTTATGATATCCCACAAGAAGTGAAAGCAATTGGTGGTGAAGTCATCTGTACTTGGTGATTTCCATTATTTTAGTTTGAAAACTACTTGTTCGACCTCCATAAAGGTTGCGGCTTTGAGCAACATCCTATTGTGATCCTCATTGACCAGTTTTGGGATATGCTATGATATTTTCTCAATAGCCTCGTGACGCTGAGTTTTGGGTTCTTTTAGGATGTCTTTGAAGTGGTTGAGAAGTTTCTCTGTGATTTCCTCATGGTTTTCTATGCACTCTCCATATTGGTTCTTGAGGATGATGATTTTGTTGTTCATCCTATGCTCGATTGTGGAGCGGTGAAAAAATTTCATGTTCCGTTCTCCTTCCTTGAGCCAGAAAATATGTGATTTTTTTTCCATTAGATTTCTTCTTGACATATTCTTTCTTCAAGTTTGGAAATTAGAATATTTTCTAGGGCCTCTGAGTATATTTATTTTCCTTTTAAGATGATTTTTTGTTGGATTTGTTGCATTTGTATTTCCAACACTCTTTGGTCATGGAAAATGTTGCCAAAGATGCTCTAATTCCATGGTTTCAGCTTTCCTTTGAGAATCTTTAGCTTTTGCTGGAATTGATACATTTTTTAACACAAGGGAAGATTGAGGGTAGTACACCAATCTGAGATGAGATATTTTAAACCTAGATTTTTGAATCAAAATTTTTCAAAGCGAAAAGGTTTGGGTGTGGCATTACCAGGTCTGATCCATTGAAGTTGGATTGGCTAGTGATCCAAACCAACGATCGGAGTGATGGTGGTAGCCAACTCCCCTCGCAGGTGGTTGAAATCATCCATGATGAGGAAGATATCCTATCTTGATGCAATTTGATGCATCCTCCCCTCTGGTTATTCCATGTGAAGATTCCATTGGAGGTTTGAAGATATATAAGATGTTTACCTTGGATAAATTCCTTAAATTTGGTGTTGTCCATGTCAATATGGGTCCTTCCTCTTTTTTTTTACTAAAGGGTTGTGATCATGTTATAGTCTCCTCCAATTAGCCAGAGAGGGTGATCTCGCTAGTTGTTGAGATCCGCTATGTTGTTTAAAAGCTCTATTTTTTGCAATACTGACTGCGGGAAGTAGACATTTGTGATATGTCCATGAATGTTGGTTCCAATCAGGTGTAATGAGGTTTGAATGAAATGGAAATTTTCATGAATATTCTCTTGGGTGATCAGTTAGGGATTCCAAATAATTTCAATGCCTCCTGAAGCTCCACAAGCATCGACGGCTAGGGTATTGCATCCTTTTCAAATTCTATGGAAGATGGTATCTAGAGTTGAGCTAAAGCATTTTGTTTCTTGCATAAATTAAATTGTGGGGTTTTACTCAGTGATTCTTTTCTTGATTAACCTATGCTTGGAGGGGCTGTTTAGCCCTTTGATATTCCATGAGATGAGCTTCATTGAGAAGTGTTGGGAACGACTAGATAGAACCTAGCTAACTTGTGATAACGCCTTGATTCTACTAGCTCTCTGCCCAGGCCAACCAGTAGCTACATATATGTTCTTCCTCATTTTCTAGATTATTTAAGAATCTATTTTTGTAATATTCCTAATTATATATTAGTTAGTTGGAATATTAAATTTTGTTTTTATTAATAAAATAGATGAATAAGAGGGTAGAGAGACCCATAAATCCCTTTAGTAGGAATAAAACTACTTCTAGTTTGAAAGTGTATCAATGTATCTAGTTGAATAAATCACCCCTTGGTGTGAATGGGGGTCAATGCATGTGATGGGGTCAAGGTTGACCAAATCAAAAATGTAGTCATGGAGGGAGTGGAGATAGTGGATGAAAACGCATTAATAATGGGAGGAAGCATCCATGAGAGTAGCATCATTATTGAGTGGGGACAAAGGGGAGGAGGCTCACAATGCATATAAGGAAGGGGATGGCAGCCATAGAGGGAATTATGAATATTTTTTATGTTTGGTATTTTATGAATTTCTGCACATTTCAGCTATTTATCAGAGTCTGCTGTGATATTTAGCAAAAGGGTGTTTCCGGGTGAAAATCCCACCCTCATCCTCGGGGGAATTTGAGTGCCCACTCAGGAGAGGTTCCTTTGAGCTTCATTCCATCATCTGGCATCAAGCCAATCTTCAACCACCTTCAACAGCGTAGTCTCCTTCAGGAATTATTCAATCCATGAGGGCAGTTTTAGTGGAGGTTTGATAACCCAAGAATTTGAGCTTATTTTCTAGTGAGGGGAGAAGCCCTTCATCCAAAAAGTTAGTAGGGATGAGTATCAGATATTTTCTCATCATATCAGCCACCTCCTAGTATTTACCTAGTTTCAGAGCGTAATTCATCCCTAGGGCTGCATTTTTCATCTTGTGTATTTCCGAAAACCCTTTCTAGGTTATCTTGGAATCATGTTAGAAAGCCCAGATCTCTGATTCCATCATTTTATGAGCACTATATCTGTAGATATATGCATTCCTATTTTCTAGCAGCATTTATTTCTAGCAGGATTGCACATTCATGGCCTCCCGACATTTTATGTAGCAACAATTTTTCATGCCTTGATGTATAGGGTCATTCGAGATTTGTTTTGCCTAGCTTGAGTGTCTTTTCCTCAAGATCTTATATTTCATTTTCTGCTATCATATATAATAAAATGGCTCAATGATCTTCTCATGTTTTTATGTGTTTATATTTACTTATTTTTCCAGTTTAATGTTCAATATTCATATTTTTCCTATTTTGGAATATTATAGTGGTATCAAAACATAACCTTGGCTTAGTCTGTGAGGCACTACATCTATCTCATCAGAAGAAGAAGAACATCTTACAGAATGGGAGAAGTGGTATATTAATAGAAGTTATAGGTTTCATTATACAACAAACGAAGAAGATAAACTTAAAAACTCCGATATCTGGAGAAATGGATGAAAAAGAGTTTCCAAAGCTTCTTCTCCAAACCATGCAAGATATTGCCAAAGAAATCAAGGAGATGAGGATTGAAAGACAAAAGGAGACCCCAAGAGGATTTCTACATGGAGAAAGCTCTGACACTTCACATCACTTGTGTGAGCAACCAGTAGTGCAGCAAGTTTCCCAATGCTCCACAATGCCTACATTTATAACAGTGGGAAATGGGGGTGGAGGACCCCAAGAACAAGAGGCTCTTAGTGATTACTTCCTAGAGTATGAATTTCAATCTCAAAATTTCAAAGAGAATATGAACTTCAAAGAGTTCTGTCAGATAAAGGATAATAGGAGACCCTGTAATAACAATAGAAATGGAGGGTACATGAAGAACAATGATTTGCAACACACTATGGGTAGATTATTTCTGCCTGATTTTGATGGGTCATCCATGTGCACAACCAAGGCTTGGGTGGAAAAATTGGATATCTATTTTTAGTTGAACCAAGTGCCAAATATTGAGGCTATTATGATAGCAGCGCTGCACCTTGAAGGTGAGGCACATGAATGGTGCTTTCACGGTCTATCTACTTTGGGGCATGCAGGTGTGACTTCATATGCTGAATTCACCCAAAGGTTGGTGGAAATATTTGACTGGAGAGTTCCAAAGACACACTTTGTTGAGATAGCCAAGCTCAAGTAGATGGGGAATCCAGAGACCTATATTCATGAATTCCTAAAACTTTTTGTCATGGTGTCAGATTTATCAATAGCTAGGAGAGTATATATTTCCATTGAAGGGCTAGCAGAGCCTTTGCATGGATTGGTAAAGTCCACTAGACCAACTACGCTACAAGATGCCATTGAGAGGGTTGGGGACTTACAAGTTGCTTTTCCAAGGGAAAGAGCTCCATTTCAGCAAAAAACCACTTTCCAGTCAAAGGGGAAAGATGTGAATGTTCCTCTCCCAAAGGAGAACCAGAAAAAATGACCTCTTAGTGATGACGTCTGAAGAGATTTGAGAAGGAGGAATATTTTCTTCACTTTCCAAGAACCATGGGCACTAGGGCATCGGTGTGCTATGGGAAAGGAACACTATATTGAGGTATTATCTGATAGTGAAGTGGAGGAAGAATAGGAGCCAGAAGGAGACATCAGCATTGTGGCACCATGAGAGGATCCACCAGCACCAGGAGGTGGAAATGGGGCATTTTCTCCAATTGGAGGGGCCCTTGCATATTTGTTGGGAGTACCCAAGTATTTGACCTTGAGAGTCTGAGGCACATTTTAGGGGAAGCAAGTGTACTATAGACCATTATTTTATGGTATTTGGAGGCATTCCACTAGGAAGTCCCTTGAACCAGAAGTTGGTTAAAGAGTTCCCAAAACTAGTGGTACCACTCACAGATCTGGCTAAGAGGGGAGCCTTTGATGAGACAAACACTGTGCAGAGAGCATTATATTGGCTTAAGGAGGAGATGAATATTTTTCTATTATTGGTATCAACAGATCTCACCAAGCCCTTTGCGCTGGAAATTCAGATGCTTCAGAGGTTGGTGTTGGCACAGTTTTGGTGCAAGGAGGCCATCTCATGGCCTTTGATAATTAGAAGATACTACTACATAGAAAGGTGTATTCCATATATAAGAAGGGGTTGTTGGCCATCATGCATGCATTTTCCAAACTCAAGAAATATTGTATGGGTACTAGATTCCAAGTGAAGATTGACCCTCACAATCTTCAATATTTTCTTGAGCAAAAGTAGTTGCAAGAAAGGCAACAAAAATGGGTTAGCAGAATTCTGGTATATGAATATGACATTGAAAATTTCAAAGAGAGAATAAATGAGGTAACATATGCCTTATCATAGATAAAAATTGCACTATCATTGATGAGTGTGGATTTAGATTGGGAATCCCAGCTGTTGGTGGAGTATTCCAAGAACCCCTTCACATATGAGATACTTGATGGGCAGGTGACCTATGAGAGGTATAGAGTGATGGATGGGGTCATCTACTACCAGGATCAGATCTTCTTGAATAGAGATTCTAAGCTCAAGGATAAAATTTTACATGTAGCACATGATTCCCCCCTCTTAGGCCACCAAGGTTACATTAAGGCATATCAGGCCATTAGAGAGAGATTCTCATGGAAGGATCTCAATGAGGATGTGTTCGAACATCTCCAGAAGTTTGTAGTTTTCCATAGGTATGAAGAAGAAAACAACCATCCTGCAGGGTTGTTACATTCAATTCCTTTTCTGGGAGGGAAATGGGAGAGCCCTTCCATGGGCTTCATCACCATTTTGCCAAAAGTACATGCTAAGGATTGTATCTTTATAATCATTGGTTAGCTAACAAAGAATTTACATTTATTTACCATCCATTTACAATGCACTTCTTCACAAGGGGGCAAGCTTCTCGTTAGACTTCATGATTTTCCTAAGACCATAGTCAGTGATAGAGATAGCCACTTCCTGGATGGCTTTTCCAGGCAGGAGTTGTTCCATTTGGGGGGTACCAAGTTGATATCGAGTAGTAGTCATTACACCCAAACAAACTGGAAAATAGAGGTGGTAAACAAGTGGTTGGGAAGATAATTGCAAAACTATGTTCTAGAGCAGCAGAGAGCATGGCTGTGCTGGCTCCACTTGGGGGAATACTGTTAGCATCATAAATTTTATATGGCATTCAAGGTGTCTCCATTTTTGGTTCCATATAGTGATGATGCTCTATCAGTTGTTGATAGGATGGTTGGAGCAAGAAAGGCTCCTAGAATCAAATATTGGATCCAAGAGACTCAGGATATTTTCCGGTCTCAAAGGACAACATTTCTACAACCCAAGATCAAAAAAAGTTATATACAGATCATGGTTGGGTAGAGAGGTATTTTCTGGTGGATAATTTGGTCTATGACCATATTTAGCCATGAAAACCATCTACATTGAAGGATAAGGGGGATGAGAAGCTTAAGCCCCATTCCTATGGGCCATACTGACTGATCTGTTGTGTTGGGGAAGTAGCATATGGGTTGGAGCTCCCCTTTTGGAGTATGATCCTAAACATTTCTCATGTCTCATGCCTCAAAAGGGCTATGGAACAACATGTGGTTGACACCATGGATCACCCACCTTTTTATGATGATGGCCATTTGGTTTTACAATCAAAGGTTATCTTGGACACTTGGGAGCGGCAACTAAGAAACAAGGTGATTGAAGAATATCTGATTCAATGGAGGAATCCACCGGATGAGGATTCTACATGGGAAGGATAGAATATTTTGTGGCATCCATATTTCTAGTTTCTTGAGGACAAGAAAAATTTGGGAGGGGAGGACTATAATATTCCTAATTTTCTATTAGCTATTTGGAATATTAAATTTTGTTTTTGTTAATAAAATAGAAGAATAAGAGGGTAGAGGGATCCATAAATATATTTAGTAGGAATAAACCACTTCTAGTATGAAAGTGGATCAATGTATCTAGTTGAATAAAGCACCCCTTTGTGTGAATGGGGGTCAATGCATGTGGATGGGGTCAAGGTTGACCAAATCAACAACGTAGTCATGGAAGGAGTGGAGATAGTGGAGGACAACTAAGTCATAATGGGAGGAATTCTCCATGAGAGTAGCATCATTATTGAGTGGGGAAAAGGGGGAGGAGGCTCACAATGCATATAAGGAAGGGGATGGTAGCCATAGAGGGAATTTTGAAAATTGTTTATGTATGTTATTTTATGACTTTCTACACGCTTCATCTGTTTAGTGGAGTCCATTGTGCTATTAATCACAAGGGTGTTTCTAGGCAGAAATACCACCATCATTCTCAGGGGAATTTGAGTGCCCACTCAACAGAGGTTCCTTTGATCTTCATTCCATCATCTGACATTAGGACAATATTTAGCCACCTTCAGCAGTGAAGTTTCCTTTAGGAATTGCACAATCCAGGAGGGCAGTTTCCATGAGTGTTGGTAACCCAAGATTTTGAGCTGATTTTCTAGTGAGGGGAGAAACCCTTCATCTGGAAATTTAGTAGGGCTATTTTCTCATCAGATCATCCACCTCTGAGTAGTTACCCAACTGCAGAGCATAATTCAGCCCTAGGGCTGCATTTTTCATCTTGTTTATTTCTGGAAACCCTTTCTGGGTTATCTTGGAATTGTGCTAGAAGGCCCATATCTCTAATCTCGACATTTTTTTAGCACTATATTAGCAGATCTATGCATTTATAGTTTCCACTAGTAGTTATTTCCAGCAGGATTGCACATTCATGGCCTCCCAACAGTTTATTGAGTAGCAGTTTTTCATGTCTTGATGTATAGGATCATTTGAGGCTTGTTTTTCCTAGCTTGAGTGTCTTTTCCTCAATATCTTGTATTTCATTTTCTACTATCATATATAATAAAATGGCTCAATGATCTGCTCATGTTTTGATGTGTTGATATTTACTACATTTTCTAGTATAATGTTCAATATTCTTGTTTTTCCTATTTTGGAATATTACAGTTTGGTATTCAAGAGAGTGTCGCCTTGAATGTTGAGGGAGGGTAGTTGTTGGGCTCTAATGATGACTTCCTCCAATTTTTGGATCTGTTGTTGGGGGATTGAGAGAAATTCTTTCCTCTTCCATGAATCTTCAAGACCCATAATTTCTAGGTCCTCGTAGTCAATACTCTTCGGTTCTTCTTCCATTTCTTCTAGGATTGATTCCAAGGCTGTGGCTTTGCCTTTACCTAAGATGTCCATAGTAGGCATTGGGGACTTGGGTTGCAAAAATGATTCTAGTTGGATTTTGGTATTCAGAGCCTTTGGATTTTAGGATCTCTCCTGCAAGGGCAGATCCGAGTCTCTTGGGGCTTCATTCTCATCCGCATTCATTTTAGTTAGGGCTTCAAAATTGTTGCTTGTAGCTGGAGCTTTTTTGTTTTGGTTCTTGTTTGACTTTCTGGTAATCATTTTTCTTCTAGAGACCTTCGTGAACCCTTTAGTTTCTTTGGCTATGGAGGCATTATTCAGAGTTGAGTTGTGATTTAGGGGGAAGTATCTGAATAGGTGCCCATGCTGGTAGAATTTCCCGCATCTAAACGAAACGTGTTCATAATCTACTATTTGTATCCATTCATATTCATCATGAAGCATACTTACCTCATCAGGGAGAGACTTTTCGATGTGCATGTATATGCATACTTGCATAGGAAACGTTTTTGTTGATCTTTATATCTTCTTTTATTTTTATGAATTATCCAAGAGAATTTCCAATGCCTTGAAGGGTTATCTCATCCTATTAGTCCTTTGGTAGGGCATAGAGCTTGACCCAAACTGGAGCCCAGCTAGAATATTCTTTGTCCGAATTAAAATGTTCGACCCAGTTGCATAAATATAGACTAGCAGAATTGAAGAAATATGGGCCACCATCCAGGATTTAGTTCTTGTCTTCGATGCATGTGAAAATCACATTGAAGAAGCCCTTTTCACATAGCTGTAGATTTATATGGCCCTTGGGTTTCCATTTGGAGGTGATCCACCCCAAAAATTCTTTTTTGTAAGCCAAAATCCCATGAACTTTCCTATCAGGGCATGATCCTTCATATATTGGATTCTTCAGTTGATTCGATGAGCTCAGAGCTCAATCTTGGGTCGTATTTTTTAATTAGGTATGCATGTGGAGGATGTAACTGTTGCTTCCTCTTCAGCAATTGTTGTTGACAGATTCGCTACAGGTGACATCCCAAAGGGGTCGAGGAACAAGCTAGATTTTTGCTGACGGTCTCTGTCAGCCCCTGCCATCGCTCCATTAGAGGGCGAACCAGAGGAGGTGGGATCCACCATCCCCCCATTGTTGTCTACGATGCGTGAGCCTATCCATGCACCATGAGATGAAAGGGGCCCCGAGGTTGGAGTAGAGAGTCTGCCAAGGAAGCTTGCTTGATGGCCTTCCAACCCTAGATCATGGCCATAGGGTTCAGAGTTGCAGAGAGAAACACTTCTAGTATCGTATATTGTAAATATATTACACGTTTGTTGTGAGCCTAATATTATAGGCTCGAATTTTTTGGCAATATTCATTTGTATTTTAAAAAGGGATGGGCCAACCCACACACACATTGAAGCGAGAAAAGAAGATATTAAAAGGCGTGTAACTTTAAAATTATATCGACGTGACTTAAATCAATTCGTACTCTGAAAAAAGTCTGACACCATAATAAAAATTAACTTTATGTCAGAGGGTGCTCCTGAGGAATCGTAAGAGGATTCTATTAATCTGACTTACTGGTGACAAGCGAGCTTGAGAAAGTAAGCGAGTTATCCCTCCACGTTATTCCCATGTCACCAACCTCCCTCCATATCATCCCTCCCTAATCTCATGTCATATTACACATCATATGGCCTCTATGTCATTTTTATGCACCTATTTGTTTGTAATGTCATAATTCCTACTTTTCTCGCTTTATCATCCAAAAAACCACATTTCATCTCATTTCTTTTGCTTCATTCTCTGTTTCTTCTCTGATTACTAGTTTCAATTACAAGTATTCCACCACCAACTTCTCTCGAGGATCCTAGGTACTGAAAATCACCTTATTTTTATTCAAACACAAATTTAAAAATGGCCAAAACGGTTTCTGTGCCCAGTTTTTCTACTCATATACACTTAATGGACGTGGAAAAAGACAACTTCGACACCATTTTTCATTTAAATTTAATGTAATTCTATCAAAGTATGTTGGTTAGTCAAGTTGAGTCTACAATATTCCTGCGGGTGGTTAAATTTGGTCTGTATGTTGCAATTGTACCTCGTACATATTCTTTCCCTAAGTTTATTAGTTGGATTACCTTGTCTTTGTATCCGCAAAAATTCTATGTTATGAATTCAATGGGTGAGAACATTTTGCAAGTATCCTCCTTATTAATTTGTCATGCCTTATATTTTCCTCAGTATGAAAATTACATTAAATTCACCGATGAATATCTCTTTTTGTATAACAAGTTGTTTAGTCTTATTTTACCTCAGAGTGTTGTGCTTCCATCAGAGACTATAGAGTTCGCATAAACCATTCTTCTAAGAATGTTAGGTAAATTTTTTGTATAATTATGGGTGTTTTGGAAAGAGATTATACCTCAATTTTTGTTTTTCAAGCCTTAGGGTTTTTAAATTTGATGATGCAACCTGATGTCTTGTTGGATATTCCCACTTATTGGGAACATTCCATTAATTTGTAGTTCCTCAATTTCAACATTTCAGGATGTTTTAGGTTCCCCTCATTTATGGTTTACCTTTTTATATATGCACATGTAGATGAGTTCATGGATCTAGGTCTAAACATTGTTGATACAAATAAGAAAAAATGGACAGTGCTGAATTGGAATGACATTGTCAGGTACAAAGAATGTAATGATGATTTCTCTTATTACATTGTTTCTTTTATGTCAATAGTGTACATAATTATAAATAACACTGCTACTCCTATAATTTTTCCAAAGGCCAAATTTCTATTACAATTGAGAAAATACTCAAAGGTTGGTGATTAGTATCTGTTTGAAGAATTTATGGAGATAAGGTTGTATGGTGTAGAGCTCCCACCATATAAGCTTCCCATTTTGTGCCTATGAGGATTTTTACATTAGAGTTCATCAGAAAGATATGGAATGTGGATCAAGTCCACTTTTTACTATCCAGAAAGGTGTTTTTATTTAAAATTCAAAGAACTCCATCTAGTGTAAACAACATACTTACAAGATAGGAGATTGAGAATACATTGCAACGGATTAATTTTTCACTAGGAAGAGAAATGGAACTATGATCAAAACCAAATAATTTTTAAGAGGAGGTCATAAATATGATGTGCCCCATGTATTCATGAATCAAGATGAGAAATTGAGAAATTATCAAATCATGGTACTAGGGAGACACAACAAGGTGTGGGCGTGGAAACCCCTCTACCTACAGAAAAAGTATTGAAGATAAATATTGTAGACATCATGAACCTTTATGGGGAAATTTATTAGAGAAACAAGAAAGAAAAAACTAAAGGAGGAGAAAAAAATGTACATAGTTGATAGAGATACCTTCAAATGGAATTGGATTTCAGCTACAATTTGGAGGAATACAGTTTGCACCATCATCTCCAATCCCCAATGTAGAGTAGCAGTCTTCCTTGAATGGTTTTAAGGATACATTTTAAAAAATTGAAGAGAAGAAGGTTAAAATAAAGACAAATGTAATGGATAAATTGTTAAGAAAAATAATGGGGGGGGGTGTGAATCAATGTTTTTAATTCTCTTTAAATTTCAATTTCATATTCTAAATTTTGTACTCTACTATTATTCATGCAACCAACATATGTATGTGAATCTAGTGAAGGAAAACTACATATATCCATATTACTTAATTTATTATAAATTACATCAGTGAGTTAGCTTAACGATTGCATTATCAATTCATGAACCATTCAGTATGAATTAAATAACAGATAAATCAAAACACATAAGAAACACACATAGAACACCATAATTTTAGGTGGAAACCCAATGTGGGAGAAAACCACCACTACCATTGTATCTCTATTATTATTTTACAATAGATAAAAATTCATTACATATTGTACTAGAGAAAACTCTTACCAGCACACAGGCACCCACTTATAATAGGCTAAAACCTCCACTTTTTCTCCAGCACCCATTGGAAGGGAGATACAACCCACTGATATTGTTTACTAGCTCCTACCATAAGGGAGCACCTACCCCTTGAACAAGTTTTCAAGCTACGACTGGAAGGAAGCTTTGACTCCCTTACTAAAGGCTCCAACCCTCAACACCTCTCTTGGAATATGTTTCATAATATTTTTGACTAGATCCACTTGACTCAAAACATCAAAACCTGTATGACACCTTTTATAAAATTTTCACACTGGACCAACACCCATCAATAAGCCAAATACCAAGTAACAACTCTAAAATTGAATCAAATTGTCTAATCAATGAACAAATAAAGATACCATACTAAATAAATACTGAATCACCATAACCATATCATACCAATGCACAACCACTTATCAATATACCAAGCCATACACTATGTTGTCACTACAAACCCTGATACTATTTACTTTAGAATGTATACGCTATTGTTCTGAAGCATACCCACATATATACGTGCTTCCTCTGTATAACACTTGTGTACATATCTAAAATCACTAAACACTGAATCATTGAATCACTATAACACTGAATCAAGTACTAAACCTTTCACTGATCATTGAACCATACCTAGTCACACTTTTGAAACATTAAAACTGATCAATATTTCAATCCAAAACTAAGTCAAACCAATCAACACTACCAAGGATAGATAATGATTTATATGAATCCTGATAGAAATTGAAACTAATTTATTAAAATTTTAAAAGTGTATGCATGTAATTAAAAATTACCATTAAAAAGAGCTCAATTTAATTGTCATAGGAAACTTGAAAGGAAAATTGCAGAAAACTAAACAAACTACACAAAGGAAATTAACACCAACACGTTGATAACGAAGTTCGGCTATCTTCAAGCCTACCTCTCTGGACCCGATATTTAATGGGGAGGATTTTTTATTAAAATTTTCAAAAATTCATCAAAAGTACATATAAAAATGCCTCAACTACAATCCAAAATGACTATGTTGTATTCTTCTTTCTCTTTTGATCTTGTAGAAACTTTCAAATTTGAAAAAGGCTTCCTGGTTTGCCCGGAATGTCCCTCCAAAAATTTGTTATCCTGCTGGTATGTCACTGCATAAAACCTCCTCCTGCTGCATAAAATTCAATTTTTTCTCCCTTGGTGCAATGGTAGAATTTTATAGTATTTTGGGAGAGGTCGGGGGATCAAATCCCGACCTCCCCGCCAGTTCCATGGTATATGATACAATGTATTTAATAATAAAATATTTTATTAAATTTTAATGATGCCTTGTTCGACCCTTCCCATACCATATGATAACTATATTCGTTAACCTTATCCCCCCAACTCACATTAAAAATCCACGTTATAATATGTATTATAATAAACCATATCCCATGGTATTATTAAAACTCACCATATTAATTATTAACCCATAGCATATATTTTGAGCATAGGAAATTCGTTGGAGGAGTTATGGTATTACACAGTGCTGACAAATATGGTGAATTCATGTGTTTTTCGTTGGCAGATATATATGTATGATGGAGCCACCAATCTTGGTGGGCTCCACAAATTTTTATTATTATATCAAAAATTAAATCCTTTAAATAAATGCGTCCCTAGAATCTTAACAAGAACCACCATAGTAGCCTAACGTTCGCGTCATATTTGTTGTTGAGAGGTTGTGGGATCAAATCCCGTCAAGTCTGTTAATTTTCTAAACAAAATTTTGACCAGTCTTACAAAGCCGCATGTCACCCTCTGATAGGACCACGTGTCGCCTCAGGATTGGCCCCAAATAAGCCAACAATGCAATGACACTTTTCAAAGCTCTGGAAGCGCCACTTGTCATTAGAACCATGAGCTTGGAAATTTGACCATCAGAACCATGCGTTAATCGTTGACCTCTGGAACCTTGAGCATTGCCTTTGACTTTGGCTAGTTGGCATTTGACTTTTTTCCCAGCTTGAACATAACTTTGACCTTGAATAAATTCTTCATAAAAAGTTGGATTTTGGTTTTCAAGTTGCATTGGATTTAGAACGACAAAATCTACACAATGAAGTTGGTTTCAAAAGAATTTCACAACTTTAAATTTCGAGTATTTTCTGAAACTTTGAGCCTATTTTGGATCCTCTAGATCACTCTGTAATATTCCTAAATTAGCATGCAACGAATAAGAATATTGATTTTTGCTTTTAGCACCTAGTAGATGAATAAATGGGCAAAGAGACCCATACTTATCTTCAATAAGCATAAAATCCCTCTTGATGTGAAAAGGGATCATAATAATAACTAGATCTAGCACGCTCATGTGTGAACAAGGCATAATGAATGTGGACAAATTCAAGTTTGACCAAGTCAACAACATTAATGTGGGAGGAGTGGATCATCAATAAAAACAACTCAATATGAATAAGGATAAGTTTAGAAAACTACATAAGAGTTGGATTGAATACCCTTAGGTGTGAAAAGGGCTGCAGCAGGTTGAAGAGGTCAACCTTGCCCAAATCAAACAACGTTGTTATGGAGGAGTGGCATTAATGAAGGTACAACGCAATTTTGGAGGGAGATTGTTTGTGTGATGGTGGAAACCATAATGAGTGGAACCCAAGGTGAGAAGGCTCACATAGTTTATAAGGAAGAGGATGGGAGCCATATGGGGTTAGCTTATGAATGATATTTTGATATGTTTGCTTAGACTTTCACTCTCTTCAACTGTTTAGCTAAGATTGTTGGTGTTGTTTAGCACTAAGGTATTCATGTGTAGGAATTCCATCTCTTCCCTTTGAGCAGCTCTTGGGAGAGACTTGATCTGTCATTCCACACATCCGTCATTGGGGTCAAGCTTCAGTCTTCAACTGCAGCGCAGTTTCTGCATAATATTGTGTTGTGTTGCAGGGTGTTGTAGTGGAGGGTTGAGAATGCCACTTTCTGAGTTGGTTTTGCATAGGAGGAAGGATTCATTCTCTTGGGAGATCAATTTGGAGGGTATTTGAGCTCATTTCAGATATTTGGTAGCAGGCCAACATGTTTCCATCACCTACATCATAATTTCAGTCTAGAGTTGCATTATTTTTGGAGGACAGTTTCAGCAGGGGATCTTGTGGTTCATTTTGGGTGTTTTCCTGTGATTGAAGGGTTCATCCTTTCATGGGGGAAGACCTTTGATCATATCTACATCATATCTACATTATTTCAGCTTCTATACTCCTGTGCTTTATTTTTCAGTGATTATTCAGTCTTAGTGCTGAAGATCACCATTTGTATTTGGGTGTATTCCTAGGAACCCTTCCCAGGTTCTCTAGAAGTTGTATAAAGGAGACTAGATCTTAGTTTTTGGGCCACACTGATTAATATAACATCAGATCTATTTGTCTTTGTTATTTTTTTGTATAAACCTTCATTAGACTATGTTATCTCTTTATGCAGTAATTTCATGTTGCATTAGTTTTAGGGTTTCAGCAATTTTGAGCTATACTAAGTGTGGGAGGCCTGTTTACCCCACCTAGTTTGATTTGTTTCTGATCTCCTCTTGGATTTAGATGGTATATTGTCAGATATAAAGGATCCAAGTGTTGATTTCATTTTTTTATAGCACATATTTCTGAAAATGAATTTTTCATGCATGCATTGTTGATCATTCCCATTTGGGATATTACACACTCCTTTATCATTTCGGATCATTCCTCCCCCCTAAGACCTTTTGTACCACAAAAGGTTTTATATATTGTTTGAAGGTGAAAACAATGTCTCTCCACCTCCTCGATGTCTTTGGGACAACCTGTTATGAATCTGTACATGTTACTCATCTACACAATCATCACTACAACATAAAAATTACGAAGTACATTGTTCCATTTTCCATCCATATCTACATGCATGTTTTCTGTTATAACCCACATACTACTAAAATGAAGCAAACTAAATAAAAACACTGAACATACTGACATAAATGAAACTATACCCTAGTGACTCTTCATAACTGGAACACAACTCAACTTATCATGTGCCGATACTTGTTGTACAATTTCAGATTCCTTAAGCACATCTTTCTGTTTTTTTTAGTATTTTTATGCTTAAGTGTCGTTGATAGTACAAACATAGTTTTACTTTCATAAGCTTCCCTCTTTAACAGTTCCATCATTTGAAATTTTTTTTTTCCTTTATAGGATGAGAATGCAAAATATATTCAATTCCCCTTTTAAAAAAATGATATTTATTATGTTCCCTGTAGAAATTTTCCTTTTGATCATATAAATAAGGGCTACTTAAGAGCATTCCACATGCATCTAGTGGAACTACATCACATATGACCTTATCCACAAACTGAGACGAGATTGAAAATTGTAAGATACATTGCTTAGTTACTGACAATTTATGATTTTTTCTCATCCCATTTAGTGTGTAAGGTCTACGATGCTTTGTAGTTTTTAATCCCAAATTCTTAACTACTTTCTCATAAATCATATTAGCTTGATATCCAGTATCTAACAAAGTGTTTATCTTAGTATGCTTCATAATTACCCTTACATGAAATAATTTTCATTTTTCTATATCATATGAACTATCAAAATCACTACCATCATCATATTTACCCGCCAAAGCCATTGCAATTTGAGCCTCATCACCTGATTCTGACCCCAAATTTGTTGGTGTTATTGTTGCTGCAAATTTTTGCTTATCCTTGTTTCCTTTAAACCACTTTAGCCACTTGTCAGGGTGTAGTTTCCAATAATTTTCTTCATCGTTTCCTTCCATCTTCCAATTCTTGCAAGAGAGCTTCTCCTCTTCCATCGTAATGGAATTTTTCCTCTTGGATTTTACCTTTCCTTTTCCCTCTTTTCAGGACGATGATTTTGATGATACACCAACTCTAGATTTTCCTTCTTCAATGTAAGTTGCTTGAACAACCACTTCATCTAGGTTAGTATTAGTAAACATGAATACAATATTACATATATATTTAGGTAATCCTCTAATATATTTCATTAGAGTTTATTGTGTATGTAAGGGAATATCAAGAATTAATGCCTTCTTGCAAAATTCATCTATGTATTCCTATACTGATTGCCCTTTCTTAAATTTAAGACTTCATGATTCTATTAAGGATTTCTCCTTATATCCCAATGGGTATAATTTATTTCTAAGTTCAGCAAAAAAATCAGTCCATGATGGAAAAATATTACCAATATACTAAGTTCCATGTTGTAACTTATTCTACCACCAGATGAGTGACATTCCTTCTCAACAAAGCGAATCCAATCAAATCTTTACCACATCATTAGAAATATGGTGCACACTACAATACACCTCCATTTGTCTAATCTATTTATAAAGTTTCTCAACATTGATTTCACCATTATACATGGATAAGTTTAATTTCACATCCAATTTAAGAAAATGTTTTGGGGAAGATGGTTCAGGCTGACCACAAAAAAGAGAATAAAAATGATTTTTTTTACCATCATCAGTTTTTGTCCTTTTACTTGAATCAGATGGTCCTTCATATTTATGGTCTTATACTTCTTCACCTTTGGGATTATCCTCTTCCTTCTCCTTTTTTAACTCATGGTACATCTCCTCAACCATGGTTTGCAAGGTCATGAAAGCATCCACAAATCCTGCATCAGATCCGAAAGGATGATCACCTCTTCCTTCTTCAACCATCTCTTCTCCTTGTGTTGTACTTATTCTTGAGCCAACTTCTAGATCTAATTCAAAAATTTCTCCTTCAACATATCTCGACTTGCTCATGGTGATCATGCAAGCTTAAACCAAACTATCAATAACCAACTATGATACTAATTGATCTAAATATCGATTGAAATTTAAACTGGTTTATTCAATTTTTAAAAGTGTATGCATGTAATAAAAAATTACCATTAAAAAGAGCTCAATTTAACTGTCATAGGAAACTTTAAAGGAAAATTGCAGAAAAATAAACAAACTACAAAAAGGACAATAACACCAGCACGTTGATAAGGAAGTTCGAATATATTCAAGCCTACCTCTTTGGGCCCGATTTTTAATGGGGAGGAATTTTTATTAAAATTTAAATAAAAATCATAAAAATTACATATAAAAATTCTTCAAATACATTCCAAACTAACTCTGTTGTATTCTTCTCTATCTCTAGATCCTATAGAAAATTTTGGATTTGAAAAAGGCTTCCTAGTTTTCCCGTAATTTCTCTCCAAAGTTTTGTTATTTTGCTGGCATACCACTACATAAAACCTCCTTTTGCTGCATAAAATTCAATTTTTCCTCCCTTGGCGCAATGGTAGAATTTTATAGTAGTTTGGTAGAGGTTAGGGAATCAAATCTTGACCTCCCCGCTAGTTCCATGGTATATGATACGATGTATTTAGTTCTAAAATAGTTTACTAAAGTTTAATGCTCGTGAGTCCAACCCTTCCCATACCACACGATAACTATATTTGTTAACCTTATCCCTCCAACTCACATTAATTAACCATGTTATAATATGCATTTTAATAAACCATATCTCATGGCATTATTAAAACTCACCATATTAATTATTAACCCATATCGTATGTTTTGACCATAACAAATTTGTTGGAGGAGGTATGATATTATGTAGTGCCAACAAATATGGTAGAGTCATTTTTGTTTCATTGGTGGATAAATATGTATGGTGGAGCCACCAATATTGGCGGGCACTGCAATTTTTTTATTATATCCAGCATTAACTCCTTTAAATAAATGTGGCACCAGAATCTTAACAAGAACCACCACCAGAATCAGATTTGTTGTTGAGAGGTTGTGGGATAGAATCCCATCCAGTCCATTGATCTACTAAACAAAATTTTGACCAATATTATGAGGCCAGGTGTCGCCTTAGTATTGGCCCAAAATCAACCACAAATAAAATGACACTTGTCAAGCTCTGGAAGCACCACGTGTTGGCTGGAACCGTGAGCCTGGAAATTTGACCACTAGAACCATGCGTTGATTGTTCACATGTGGAACCCTTAAGAGTTGAATTTGAATTTGAATTTTTTCCTAGCTTGACCAGAAATTTGACCCTAAATAAATTCTTCATAAAAATTTAGATTTTGGTCATTCAAGTTGCTTTGGATTCAGAACGACGAATATGCAATGAAGTTGGTTTCAAAAGCATTTGACAACTTTGATTTTTGAGGATTTTCCAAAACTTTGAGCCATTTTTGGATCCTCCAGATCACTCCTTGATCATTTCGGATCAATGATCAAGACATCATTGACAGACAACAAAAAATAGGACAGACATCATCAACTGTCAACATCAAGAAACAATTCAAACCCTAGTACATATACACGACTTCCACAAGACAAATCAACGTATGTACATGATTACCATGCAAAACACCTGCGTATATATTTCAACCCATTGAATAAATTATCAAAGGATTTATACGACACAATAGTGAACCACATATACGTATGTAGATGGCTAACTAAAAGCAAACCCGCATGCATATCTTAAATTACTAAATCATAACTTCTATGCATGTCACAACATCTTTCAAACCCAAATCTTGGCACACATACTATTACATTAAGACATCATTATATGAAGATCATACCATCATCATAGATCTATTACTGTTATCTACAACCATAAACAAATCAAGCAATGTGTATTCATTTCATATCTATCAGATCTGAGCCATCTCTATGCTCCTTGGTTTACACCTATTCCAGATCAAATCACACATGAATAAACCATTTACTTGCACCCATAACACCTCGAATATCCATCTCCTTACATATATTTTTCCTTAGCAATACCTCAGGTAAATCCCTTGGTAATGTCGTCAGTATTTTTTTATGGGATCAAATGATCATTTCCAATCACAAGACTATACAAAGATGTATGCGACCCTTCTTCACAGGAACCACGTATACTTTCTCAAAACTTCACTTTTATTATTCATATGTGAATGCAATATCATTTCTCTGTCCAAGTCATATGTAGCATCTATACCAATTTGTATTAGTTCCACAATCATAAATGTTGAAATAAATTACATCTGTATCAAATAGGTTGCCATGAAGGGTAACACATTAGCCGTAATGCCAACAATATCCCCCTTGGGACTTTATGGAAACCACCTTAAAATAGCTGAAAACACCAAGTCTTCTCTCAAAACACCTCTCTCAAACCACCAAGCTTCTCTTCGCCTTTGACGTCGAGGGAAAAGGGCCGATCTAGGCTGAATGAAGTACTTCCCATCTAGTGCTGATCATTGTAGTTCTATTATGTTGACTATGAATCTTGAAATCTGCATATTGACCATGCTATATGTTGGACATTCTATATATATGCAATAAAATACAAGGCTTTAAGACTCAACCAAATATGACCTTCCCTAGCACCTATGAATCCACACTCCCATGATTACATCAGACACCCAACATATTGGGCTCAAATTTTACATCAATGTACCAAGAAAAATAATGGGATTACATACATAACATGACTATATCATAATATCCCATACATGACTAAATTTGACAATGATTTACAATATGGGTCTTTACATGACCTTTACATAAAGGGATATATATGACACTTATGATCAAAACCAGGGACCTCAATAATGAGTTATCAAGATAATGATTGTCATTTGAAACCACCATGCACCATATAGGAATATTCAACATAAACATCAGATAAAAGAAACATGAAAACAACATGAACATCCTCATCATCAAGAAGTAATGTAAGATATGACAATGTAGCATAAATCTCTCCAACATCGTCATCATATATGCAATGTTTCCAAGTATCACCAATAAACTGTAGCATAAGACTGTGTAATCAAGCTCTCATGTCATCAAGGTCATCACGCACTCTTCACATATAAGAAGGATTGCAATCCTCAAGCAACAATATAAAACACCATAGGAAACATGTACATGCATCAATAAAATATCTGCAAACAACATCATAGATCATAGAAATGATCAAGAACATTATTAACATATTCAAACCAACTTGATCAAGTGAAAGACATCATCTATAACTTCATCACATGCAATCCATGCATCATTGATAAATAATGACATAATGACAACAACATATGTATCTTCAGTAGTAACAACACTCATATATCCAGATTACCAACAATAATCATAGTTAACATAATGAAACAAGTAGTTCTTAAGAAACCATAATGCCAACAATGAACTATTATAATCATAGAATGTGCTCCCCATGAACCCGTGCAAATTTTTCACCATCAATTCTGATAACATTATATCCATCATATAAACCGAAAAATGCACCAAAGAACTATTTCAACAATTGCAATAACATCATGAACTAACATCATTCCTAATAAACATAAGCGCATCACCAATAGACTGCAGTAAACCAATTTCAGAACCAAAATGACAATAATGAACCAATGGAAGCATATGAAAGTCTCCCCCTAAATTTGTGCCACTTATTTTTAATTACTAAGAAGCATAGAATGTATGGATTAAAAACCACATATATAAAATAAAATGTTGATTCTTTATATCCAAAAATTCCCCTAAATTTTTCCTGTCTATTATTGTTCAATGTTACTTCATCAAAGGCAATGTCAGTAATATATACATAACCAAAAGAACGAGATAGGGAATCATCATCAAGATACTCATGCATAGTTTCCGCTGAGATCATACATTGTTAATCCTATGGACCTGATAATCATTAGCTGCTCTTCATGAGGTTATGTACCTCTTATTCACTTATGCAGTCACTAATAGAAGTATGTTTTTTAAGAGAAATGGACTCCAACAGGTAATATCTTCTCTATGTTAATTAATATTGTTCCTTCTTCCTCCAAATATTCTTGTAATTTCTAATCATGTGCTTGAAATTTTGGAACTTATCCCATATTCTATTTCCATTCAAAATTCTTGACCTACAATTAGTGACCTTATGCCCAAATTAGTTACAATAAAAATAGTATCCATGAAACCATCCTTAATGCCTAGGGACTGATCTTGACTTTGATCTAGAAGATTTTCTTTCAGATGTGTGACTTGATTCAATTCTCTTTTGAAAAACCTCATGTTGGTTTTTTGTGTTATTACATTGTGAATCTAAAGCCATGTGGTTGTATCCAATGCCTGTCTTGATTAGAGGAGAACATTGTTCATTGATAATCTTCTCTAGTGATTCAGATGCCTTTACCCATTTGTTGATTTTCTCATAATATTCCGTTATAGTCATAACTTAAAATTATATTTTTTATAATGCATTTCCTTTTCTTGAAGTTGTTTTGATAAGATATTCATTTTTCTATTAGATGCCTCCAATTGCATCCTTAACATGTTTATTTCCTTGATCATACTACTTTATTTTGTTTCCAGATATTTGTTTGCATTCTTGAGTCTATCATTTTCTTTCAATGCCTTTATTAAATTATATTCTTCACAACTATATTATTCATTAGTTTCTTTAACTTTAAGAGCCATACGTATTTGGTAACAAGTGTTAGATTATGAATGTAAATCTTCCTGATCATTAGATGTGTTTTGACTATCTTCATTAGAATAAAAACTTTTCGTGGAAGAAAACTTATTTTTGGAATTTTTCTTGTCAACATCCTTTCCCTTTTCATGATTTCCTCTATATGGAAATTTGTATGCATAATGACCTACTCTTTCACAAGAAAAAAATTTAAAGGGAAGCTTACCTTTGAATTTACCAGTTCCCACTTGCAAATTTCTTACGAAATTCGCTTCTTCCTCATCTGAAATGTATCTTGTGTCTTTGAGATTTTCCTTTTCTTTCCCTTTGAATGTGGCTTTGAATGCTGCTTCTCTAACATATAATGAACCCCCTTGTCTCATCTCAAAAAAATTCAATATTCCATGTTGTTGTTCCATAGTGAGATTCTACAAACCGTGCATTTCTTCAATGGTAGATACTTTGGAATAGAACTTTGGTGTTAGTGATCTCAAAATATTTTCAACAATAGTAGAATCCTTTATTTCTTCACCAAGATTTTTCTTTGAGTTTAAAATCTTGTCTAATTTAAGGAAAAAGATTGTAATGCTTTCATCATCATGCATTCTAAGGGTCTCATACTGAATTCTATATGTTTGAAGTTTAACACTTTTTACCTTAGTGTCACCTTTATAGCTTTGGAAAATCTTATCCCATATTTCCTTTGAGGTGTTCAACTGCATTACTTTCACAAACTCAAATTCCACCAAGCTTCCCAAGATAGCATTTAAAACCTGCTGCATCACTTTCACAAGCTCAGATTCTGCCAAGCTGTCCAAGATAGCATTTACAACATTTACATTTATCTCATACTATTTCTTCTCTACAGTATCCGTGGGAATAAAGGCTGGGTATTGATATCCACCTTCAAAAATTTCCCATACATAAGCTCCTAGTGCCTGAAAATATGTTCTCATTATAAGTTTCCAAAATACAAAGTTAGTTCCATTAAAAAAAGGTGGATTGATTAAATATACTCCATCTTGACTACCCATATTGAAGGATCTCCCTTTAAGCGATATAGCTTCTTCTGAGGGACCTTCTCTGATACCAATTGTTAGGAAAAATACTGAGAGGCGATGGGGGCGAGGGGGGGGAGGTGTGAATCAATATTTGTAATTCTCTTTAACTTCAATTTCATATTCTGAATTATGTACCCTATTTTTCTTCATGTAACCAATGTATGTAAGCAACTATAGTGAATGAAAACTACGTATATCAAAATTAATTAATTTATCATAGCTTCCATTAGTGAGTTAGCTTAACCATTGAATTATTAATTCATTAACCATTCAGTATGTAGTAAAGAAAAAATAAATCACAACGCTTAATAAAAACACATAGAACACCAGGATTTCAGGTGGAAACCCAATATGGAAGAAAACCAACGTTGACGTCGTCTTTTTATTCTTATTTTATTATAGAGAAAAATTCATTACATATTGTACTAGTGCAGACTCTTACCAACACGCAAGAACTCACCTGTAGGAGGCTATAATGCCAACTCATTCTCTAGCACCCACTGGAAGGGAGCTATAACTCCCTGATCTCATTTATCGACTCCTGTCGGAAGGGAGCACCTACCCCCTAAACATGTTTACCATCTACCACTAGAAGGGAGCTTTGATTCCCTTACTGAAGGATCCAACTCTGACATTAGGGGAATTTTGAGGTCTAAAATGGGCCTGCTAAGAAAAATGTACAACCAAAATAAACTTCATAAGAACCAATAGGATTCAAGATGATGATGTCAACCATGGGGATGATTCATCTTTTTTTAAGTAAAAGGGTAAAAATATTAAAAAATAATAAAATAATAAAACTACTTTTTCAACTCATATTTTCAACTTATCTCCCAAAGTTTTTACTCAAATTTTGAGCACGATTACTCGTTGGATGCAATATTTAATTCCTCATCCAAGGAGTACCCATGTTGCATACCTTTGATTGACCCTTCTACATGGAAAATGAGAAATACATGAAAAAAAGTAATTGCAATCCAGTTTTTCATGTATTTCTCATTTTTCATGTAGCAGGATCCAACGACAGTATGCAACATGGGTACTCCTTGGACGAGAAATTAAGTTTTTCATCCAATGAGTACTCCGGCTCGAAATTTGAGTAAAAACTTTGGGAGATAGGTTGAAAGCATGAGTTGAAAAAGTAGTTTTTTCTTTTTTTCCCTCTAAAATTTGATGATGTAATCAAATATTATTTTATTATTTCCACTATTGTTTTATAATTTCCTTAGGAGGCCCATTTTAGACCTAAAAATTCCCCTAATGACACCTCTCGTGGACCATGTTTGATAGTATTTCAAACTGGATCCACCTCACTTAAAACATCAAAACCTGTAGGCCACCTTTCATCAATTTTTCACAGTGCACCCACACCCATCAATAAGCTTGTTAACACTGGAAAATCGTACATGAAGAAGACATTAAAAAATGTCAAGCAGAAGGTACAGACAAATATTTACAGGGAAGAAAAACATTAGAGGAGCTAAAAATTTATATTTTCCTAAGTTTAGAAGGAAAATGTTTTGGACCACGCATAGGAAACACTGGCTTTGAGTGCGCAGTGTGGCTTTTACTTTGATATCTGTACACTATGCGGCTATCCCATCAATAGCCACATGGTCTTGGGGATGAGGAATGTCACCATCCAAGACCACTTGGCACACTTGGAGAAGAATATTCTCACTCAACCTAACCACGTGCAGTCACCTTTGAGCCACCTTGAGGCTTTAGTGCAGCACACAAAGGAATCATACCCCCACTCTTGTGTCACCATCCATGTTGGACCAAGAAAAGGAGGGAAAATTTGAAAATGGTCTATAAAAGATAGCCATGGGAAGCGAAATAGGAGACACATTGTTATGCTAGCCAAATTTCTCCTTAGAAAACTACCTTGTGTTTTCCAACAACAATAGGTACGATTGGAAGGATTCAGTTGTTGGCCATCCAACACCTCAATCCAAGAGAGAGGAGTTCGCCACATGTTATTTGATCTACCATCCTTTGATAGGGAAGAGAGGCTTGCTAAAAAATTGAGGGGAAGAGACCCCCTTGTCTTAGATATTGAAGCTCTATAGCTCGAAGCATCCACCACCATTGGGGGTAGGCATCCAATAAGCCGATGTGGTCATAATACATTTTGAAACATACATGTTCAATTTTTAGGGAGCTTAAAATCCATCTATCTGCCCATGGAACAAATACTCGAGCATTACCAGAGACCCATTTCAGAGGGGGTTAAGCTTAGGCCTAGTGCATGCAGTACTTTTTTGGGCTACCTGACCCATCTAGTGCTCAGTACTAGTAGCTGATCATAAAGAAGATTAAGAATCTAATGCTCATGTGGGATGACGGTACTTTAGTGGCCAAAAATAGGGCATCCTTCCCTATAGGTGATGGCGTAGGTAACACTCGATCCTCTTACAAGTACCTTGGTCGATTCTTTGGCTGGTGGAAGGTGTCGCCAGTTCTTTCGGGACATTAGCCCTAATACCCATCAGAAGACATCTTCGCAAGGCCCAGTTACATTGAGAGTGTAAGGATGAATAGGTATATCTAGGCTTTCGAGTATCATATGCAAAACAAATAAAACTACATTTTTTTCTTGTTTGATTACATAGCGTTGATTTACAGGAAAAATTACCTCTTTCTTTTGCACTTTGTTGTATGCATGTGATCAAATTTTATTTGATAAAAATCTTCCTTCCTCCAACAGACCAAAAGTGTCACCAAGATTAAGCTAGTTGACACCATAATGGACCCAATGAGACCTCGTCGATATAGGAATTTATTGGAGATCCCCCCATTAGAGGGAGGAATGCTAGGTCTCTCGTCATTTAGGTGTTGAAGACAACACACTACCATCATTATTGGTTCATCCTTTATCGGGGCATCTGTGATTGGAAACCCCCAAGGGTCACCCAACACCACACTAGTGGAAACCCCAACAGGGTCACCACACTCAACTCCTCCCACAACCCCTAGAGGGTAGAGGAGTGCTACCCCTTCAGGGAGTTAGCAAAATATTCATCAGGGCATGCCACAGGGTAATATTCCCCAAGCATCCCCCACAAACCATCACATTTAGACACCTGTTTTTCCAAAATACACAATGGAAGTCAATACTCAGTTACCCTTCTTAGCATCACTTAATATATAATAATCGAAATGGATAAATGACAATAATACAAGAAATAATAGGCCAAAATTACAAAAATATGGAAAACACATTAAAAATGCTAGGAAAGAGCCAAAATTGTTGATCCAGTTTATTAAATATGGAGGTGGAAAAAAATTACAACAGTGCCAAAAATAGATAACACGCTAACCAGCTAAAGCTGGATGAAATCATCCTTAGGTTTACACACTAAAATATTGCTCTACTATTGTTGCTCCTAGACTCTTTCTCTACGCTGCCCTGTTAGAAATGTTGAGACTAACCAACTTTGGATTGCTGGTTGGGCTGCTTCCACTATTCAAATAATTCTAGGAATTTGGAAAGGTGATACTTTCCCAAAACCAGAAAAACCCAGAAATGGTTTTCTCTAATTCCAAATTTTAAAATCTGCCCTTTTTGCCTAGCTCCTATAACTTCTGGCTGAGTAGGGTCTGCATAAATAGGCTGATCTGTTGCTTAGAATATTCTGGGATTTTAACCATGGACTCGCCTCAAAAAATCCTGAAAAACCTAGAAATGGTTTTCTCTAATTACAATCTTCAAATTTTGGCCTGTCTATGCTTGGCCCTCTTCTAATTTCGAATTACGATGCCACTGAATCATTGAAGACAATAAGGAACCAATTGAGAATATGAATGATCCTCACTCCAATATCTTTGAAGATCGGTGAAACTCTTGAATGAAGTCTCCTCAAAAACTCCTCTCCTGAGTAGGCACTCTAAGTCCCCTGAGGATGAGGTTGGGATCTCCACTTGGAGACACCCGTGTGCTAAACATCACTGTAGACTCGGCTAAACAACTCAAGCATGCTCAAGTCATAAACAATGGAAAATTAGAATAATCCAAAATTATTTCCATGGATGCCCTCACCCCCTTCTTATTCTTATGAAACCCCAACAACATTAGGTCCACTCATTAACTGCGTTATCATTTGTCCCCTTGGCATTCACACATGCTGCACTACTTTCTTGGCATCTTGGCCCCACAATACGTTGTGTTGTTAACAATAGCTCTCAAAAAGAGTTTTTATTCAAACTAATAGGTTTATGGGTCCCTTCACCCTTTTATTCACCCACTAAACTTAAGAAAACAAAATTGGCAAAATTTAATATTCTTAATTAGCTAGCAACTAATTAGGAATATTATATAATCTTCCAGAACTAACGAAGTTAACTAATGATCCCATTGTTCATAGCCTTAATTGGCCTCCCATTCCCACAAATCTCCCTTCGGATATATCAAAATTCGAAGGGAAGCAAGTGGAAGACCCAGGAAATCATATTATGACTTTCCACCTTTGGTGTTCATCCAATAGTATCATAGATGATACTATTCGACTAAGAAATTTCCAATGCACCCTAGTAGGGCCTATGGCGAAATGGTATGTCGAGCAAACTTCTGCTTCTCATGGAACCTTTACTGCCATCGCTGCTGCATTCCTCACCTATTTTCAGCTATCCATTCACCATGATTCAGGAATGGAACTGTTGACTCATTTTAGGCAAATGCCAGCCATCCATATATCAGACCATCTCCACGAATGGCTGCGATGTCGTAGTTTCTGTAAAGCCAAAGTCAATGATAGAGTGTTGTTGGAATTATTTTTTAAAACTCTCATAGCGGAGATCTCAAAAGACATGGCGACACATAAACCTACCTTTGAGGAGGATGCCATTAGCAAGGCCCAACAACTTGAACTCATTTACACTCAGTCAGGATATATTTACAATGTCCTACCAAATGCCCTGTGCTTGCAAACTTATAGAAATTCACCAAGCACGTAGAGTAATGCAAACAGTTTGATCGGGTCATTGACTCAAGGTCACCTAGGCAATAGAATCTAGTACCGAGGATACTCATATGATTCTACCCATAATGTATCGCAACTTGTCTACCACCAAAGTCAATATGCACCTTTGTAGAATATGATGAATAGGGTGATACCATACCATCAATAGCAGGGAGGCTTGTACCTTCCCTCACAGGGGAACTGTAACTTAGATAGGAATGTTGATGCAAGAGAATCCCCCTAACAATCTTACACCAATCAGGGACAGGGGAACCTATATCCCCCTTTCCCTGCACAAAACCCATCATCGCAAAACAATGCGCCGGTGAACCTAGTGCAACCATCTCAGGCTCAATAGCGACAATCTTACGACCAAGAGAACCAAAATAACCCTCCATACACTGCAAAAAGGAATCATAAGAATAAACAAAATGGAGACTCTGGACAGGGGGCCAATAACCAACAATGCCCCCCGCGATCTCCATCTAGAGGCAACCCCAATCGAAATCAAAACCAAGAGGCAAATAACAAATCCCAAGGGAAAAAAAAGAGATCTAGTCTAAGGAAAAATCATTCTTGTGCCATATGTGGCGAATATGGCCATTACACTCACCACTGTCCCGAAACCCGTTATTTGAAAAAAATTTAGGGTAACCATGGACAAGGGGGACCTACTCAACAACCTACTGTAATGAAGGAGCCTTTCCTCCACCAAGGAGTGGTTAACACCAAACAACAACAACAACCAAAAAATGATACCAGAGGCAGAAATCATGAAATTTACATAACTAGCGAGGAATTGTTCTTCGAAACAAGGAATAGGAACTACAATACACCTCCTGACACTAGCCCATTAGGTACGAGTACGAGTGCACCTACAACACCATTAACCATATCCAAAGTACCTATAGATCCCCTTCCGAAAATGTTCAAGGGACTAAGCAGGCACGTAGGACATCACTCTAAATCTGCTCATAGCTATATTATAGTTGATGATTCAACATAATCACCAGCTGCTATGTCAGCCTTGGAAGTCCTACAATCATTAGAGAAATTTTGAGGTCTAAAATGGGCCTCCTAAGAAAAAAGTTTAAAAAAAAAAAACTTTATAAGAACCAATAGGATTCAAAATGATGATGTTAACCATGGGGGATGATTCACCATTTTTGTGGTGAAAAAGTAAAAATATTAAAAAATAATAACATAATAAAACTACTTTTTCAACTTGTATTTTCTACTTATCTCCCTAAGGTTTTACTCAAATTTAGAGTGGGAGTACTCATTGGATGCAAAATTTAATTCCTCATCCAAGGATTACCCATGTTGCATACTTTCGATGGACCCTTCTACATGAAAAATGAGAAATACATTAAAAAACATGATTTCAATCCCGTTTTTCATGTATTTCTCATTTTTCGTGTAGCAGGGTCCATCGAAAGTATGAAACATGGGTACTTCTTGGATGAGGAATCAAATTATGCATCCAAATAGTGTTCCTACTCAAAATTTGAGTAAACCCATAGGGAGATAAGTTGAAAATAATAGTTGAAAAAATAATTTTCTCTTTTTTCCCTATAAAATTTGATGATGTAATCAATCTTATTTTATTATTTCCACTTTTATTTTATAATTTCATTAGGAGGCCCATGTTAGACCACAAAATTCCCCTAATGTGTGCACAAGACAATGGAAAGCCTTAATTTCTATATTAGGTGCAATCAAACCTTCCAATTTGCACCTAATGGTTTTCGACCTAAACAAAGCGAGCTCCAGGCTTCCTTCTCTGGTTGCTTTCCAAATATCGGTTTCAGTTCAGAACATCACCATACACTGATGCATCATTGATGAAGGAGAATCGACATGCATCATTTCCAAATCCATTTGGAAAAAGTTAGGATCACCTTAATTGAAACCATCTGACATCATTCTTAGAGCATACGATGGTCGCCCTTCAGCCCCCATCGACCTATATCAAAATGTCCCTATAAACTGGCTAGAAAGGCAGTGCTTATAGACATTGAGGTCTTAGACACAAAATTGGACTACAATATAATCCTTAGGTGGAGTTATATGTATGCCATGACTGCAATCACATCCACTGTCTTTTGGGTAATGATGTTTCCCCATGAAGATCGGGTCATCACCATCAACCAACTCACATACTATGACAAGAAACCCATGACAACTCTTGATGTCATGTTACCATACTTAGACACAACTACAAAACCACTTACACAGTATACAAAATTTGGCCCTGGCCAATTCAAACCATCACCAATCCCTGGGTCATTCCTAGGAGATCCTCCTATCATACTAGAAGGAGTCCCAGAAAGCAAGTGGGCACTGGTGTGCATGATGCTCTCATCAAACACTGAAACCAACCCAGATATAGAAACTAGTAGTACTGTGGTCGAAGCCATTAGCATGAAATTCCTACCCTATGCCATTTAGCAAACCCCATTTTTATACCCCCCACCTGGTTTTGTGTCAAAAACAAGTCTTGGAAACTACAACATTTCCAAATATGGCTTTCACAATACTCATGTGGTATTAGGTCCCACCAGCCATGCTAGGAAGCCCAAGCATCACTCCTCAGGAAGCCACAACGGTTAATGAAATAGCTATAGCAGTTCCAGCTAATGCGACCAAGAAAATAACAAAAAATGGAATAAAGTTGAAACCCCCAAGTTACCTAGGGCATCACAACCTTGTGCATTATGCGATATCGCAAGTCATCCTACTAATATTTTCCTAGAGTTAGATGAATTGAAACCTCTTCTACACACTAAAATAAATGTTGCGACCACAAATTCCCATAAGAAGGAGTAGGACAATAAAAACCAAGGAAAAGAATTGCACACCAATCATGCATGCGCCATATGCGGCCATTATGGGCATTATACCCATCATTTCCCAAAGATGCCACGATATAGGGATGCCTTACAAGCCCTAGAGAAATCTTACCAACAAGACGCCTCAGCTCCACCCATGGAAATGGACAAGGGAGAACCTAAAATAGCTATAGACATGAGAGGAGTCTACATCTTGTTTGTATAAAGTCACCCCAATGGACCAGACATGACAAACAAAGGCACAATGCAGGTCCCAGTTTGTGCAATATGTGACGTGCCTTATCAGCCAGTCACACAGTGCCTCAAGTTAAGGGAGTTTAACCATAGGTATCAAGTCTTGTGAGTTTCCCAAATCAACTTAGTTTAGCATCGATGAAATACGTGTCATATTTTTCGGAGCAACCACCACATGCGCCATTGTCCCCATATCCATCGATTCTAGTCTATGTTGGATCTCATGTGATGCTTCATCACTGAAAACCCTGAGTTAGCCAGCTCGAACACAAAATCCACAAACAATACTACAACTCAAAGGATGGAAGAAACAAGGACCATATTATACGTTTCAGAGGAAAGACAACCACTTGAACAACCACCTCCTCCCCATATTCGTCGTCAAGATCCAATCCAACTCTACATACTCTGTGATGAATGAGATCACTTCATTGTTGACTTTGCAGCTCTAGATTTATTTCAAAGATGGTACCCAGTCAACCCAGTATACTACGAAGACCTACGAGCAGTACAATATTTGTGCTGAGTTTGTTCTAACAACTGCCCGGTTCATCATTGTACCTACATCCCCTGATTCCGTTCGGCATTAAATTGTTTACGCTAAGCCATAACACATCTTGCTGCAACAGATAGATTAGATTCAGACTTAGTGGAAAGTTTGAAAACTCAAGAGAATGAGGCAACCAGGTCCATTCTCTTCATATCAACAGAGAAACAATCAACAAGGGGGAAGAACATCACCCCCAACCACCTTCCATGAATAAACCCAGATTGTACATTGTGCGATGCCCATAATAATTTGGTCATGCAATGCTCGTATTGAATATCATTTCGAAAATGGTATCCAATTACTCCAACAGTCCAATGGGAGTGGAGAACCAAAGAGCACCAGTCTTGTCTGATTTGTCATGACAACCACCACGCTCAACATTGCACTTACATCCCCCAATTTTGACCTTTTTTAGACACCATACACTCATTGGTAACCAAATACTCAGATGTAACTGGTTTAGAACCAAGGCAAACTGCCCCCCATCATTACCAAAACCTTAGAAAGACTAAGGTGACCAATATTCCTAGTAGGGAATGAAACTAGCCAAGAACAACATGTGTTCTATGCGATAGAAAATACCACATGGTCAATCAATGTTAGGAACTCAAGAAACTCACTGACAGTATTTCATGGTCACCACCATACCACAGATCCATCTCTCTAATCAGGAGAATATCACATGCTGCTATTGTAAGATTTTCTCACAATTCCATCACACTATGAATTTTGAATACCCATCAAGGTTATGAATGGTAAGGGAATCATTATGTTTGAACTTCCTGAAGGAGCCAGACCAACCAAAACCAAAGACTCGAAGATGGAAGAAGCGCAAGCATGCCCCAATGCCTAATAATCTCCAAGGATCCACTTCGGGCATAAAGAGTAGTGTTGGTTCTCACACCATCTACTCAACATGCACCTTTACTCCATGCACCATTTTCAAAGGCTATAACTATGAAACAAAAATTTTCCCCTTGATGAAAATATTTCGGCACCTTTTCATTCAATGCAACTTCAAAATCTAGGAAAGTGCTCATACCCTTAGTACACCGCCAAAAGAGCACGAGTTTTCTCTCAAAGAAACAAACATAATGGAAATTATTCCACCATTTAACACTGATGACACACAACATCATATATGATTCATGTAATCATGCATGGGAACCATGAATCGTGTTGTCTTCTCATCTTTGATTGGTGTCAAAACTGCTACAACTACCACAATAGTAGTAGTACCATCGACGGTGCAAACCCAACCCGTATGCACCTTGTCAACCTCGTCTAGTTCCATGACATCAAACACAAAATCATATTCATGTCTGTCGACCAACACTGTTAGGACCAAAACAATTCCTCACAGCCTCACACAAACAAATTCCCCCTTAGAAATCTTGTTTCACTCACATGAGGATATTCCGAAGGCCATAATGGAGCCAGATTGTCTGTGGGACTCAATGCATCACCACTCATTTTTTCTTCCAAAAAAAACGTTTGGGCCTAACAACCCAGAAACCCAATATATATACACCATTGAATATAAATACTTCCTCCCATCTGGGAAGGTATAGTGGTTAAAAAACACTATCCTAGTGACCGATGCATTCAAAGAAGGGAATATGTCAAATATTTCACCAACCATTAAAGTGAATATCTCAAGAAAACCAGGCAAAATCAAAGAAATGTCACCAGGGGTAGCATGATCCCTAGACGAGGTAGTCACTTAGGCAAACTTGTTACAAGAGTATAGGACATATTCACTTGGGATTATTCAGAAATACCAAGGCTTAGCCCCACCATTGTAGAACATAAAATTGACACCTAGCTTAATGTACCACCAGTCCGCCAAAAGAAGTGTCAATTACACCCATCTAAGGCAGAAGAAATCAAGCAAGAGATTGAAAATATTCACAAATCTGGGTTCATCTACCCAATATTTTACACGTCATGGGTTTCCAACCATGTACCCATCATGAAAAACTAGGCACTATCCAAGTCTGCACCGATTTCTGAGAGTTAAATAATGCTTGTCCCAAGGACAACTACCCTACAACATTTATTGACTAAGTTATTGATTCTTGCACCAGTCATGAGGCCTTGTCCTTCATGGATGGATTCTCAAGGTAAAATCAAATTCAAATCCAGCACATGGATTGGTACAAGATGATATTCACTACCCCTCAAGGAATGTTTGTGTACCAAGTTATGCGCTTTGGTCTTAAAAATGTCGTACCCACCTTCTAGTAGGCCACAAATTATATATTCCATGACCTGGCTCACCTCATCTTAGCTTACTTGTACAACCTCACCGTACAATCCAAGAAACAAAGTGACCATATGGAGGACTTACGGTTGGTATTCCAATGGTGTTGACACTAAAACCTAAGCTTGAACCCTCTCAAGTGTGTCTTCTGCGTTAATGGAGGGAGACTATTAGGATTCATCGAATCCCAAAAACGGATTAGATTGGACCCCCTCAAGGTCCAGGCAATCAAAGAAGTGCCACCACCTAAAACTCTCAAACAACTTCAAATCTTGCAAGGGAAAGCCAAATTCTTACGAAACTTAGTCCCCGACTATGCCACTTGCGCGTAAGGATTCCTATGCCTACTTTGTTAGGAAATTCCATTCAAATGGGATGATCAGGCTCAAAATTTTTTGGAGGCACTAAAAGATACATTTTTTTCACCCCCTTTGATCAATCCAACCAATTATGACAAAGTACACACCTTATACATATCAACATATGACATACCCATAGCTGGGGTGTTAGTCCAAGATGGACCAGATGGTAAAGAACACATAATCTATTACATCAGTAAGAACCTATCTAGTCTTGCTTTAAAATATGAACTGGAAGAAAAAACTACCCTAGCCCTTGTACATGTAGTACAAAAACTTCGGCACTACATCATCCTAAGGACTACAACAATCATAAAAACTACCAAAGTCGTGATATATATGCTAACCCATCGTCTGATGAACCACAAGTACACTCAATGGGTAGTCATACTAGAGTAACTAAACCTATAATTTAGCTCCCCCAAGAGAAAAAAATATTTAATCTTTGTTGAGTTCATCACTAACCTTCCAAGTTTGACTCAAGGGTCCCCAGTTAACGACTTGCTACCAGATGAACACCTATTATTAGTGATGGTTGAAGACCCTTGGTCTGATGACATCCTCTTATTCATATGAACCCAAAAGTTCAAACCACATCTCACCTGTGATGACCTAAGGTGTATATACCACCTGGCCCCCAAATACCTCCTTATGGGTGATGTCCTTTATCGAAGAGGCATTAACACTATTTTATGCCGATGCCTCTGTTGGGCCCAAATTAAGGTATGTTCTCACCCTGTATGTACTTCAAATTATGTTATAATTTCAGGGGAATTCCTCTTCATATTAACAATAAAGAGAATAAAAGATTATGAAAACGAGAAAAATTATACTAATGATGAAAAGGATGTTTTTGTAATAGAAAATTGACTTCTCTTATCTCCGCATGTAGGAAGGCAGAATGGCTATACCAATAGGAAATGGAATCCAACCAACAGATGCACACATATGAAATGCTGGTAACTTCCAGTGGCTGGCATAAGGTAGACAGATGAATTTGAGTCCAAGAACTCAAATTACAACCACGCGCAGTGGGTTGTCATTTGGGAAATACTTTCGCATTTTTGAAATATCCTTTAAAAGGGCGAACGACGGACGAGAAGGGAGTTGGAGATAGGATAGGAAATTCATTCTATAATAGGCACATCAGAAACAGTATGTCTAATTGTGTTTTGTAACATCACTGGATGTAATATAGAGCTTTGAATAATAATCTTTTGAAGCTTTTACTGCATTAGGGCTTCTGGTGGTCTAGGCCCAACCTCTAGAATTTCCACGCAATTTTTCATACTCTGTGTAGTTGCAGAACCAATGCTTAAGTGTATGATGCAGTTGTAAAGTATATTTCCATTCAATAAAGCTACAGTTCTCTTTCTTCAGGATTGTTAGAAATTGTGTTCTTGAATTAGGACAATCACAGTCGCATTTTCCGACTTATGACAATATTTCATTATCAGTAGATAGTTCCAATTCTTTTAATACCATTGCATTTGAGTTACAGATCGTAGAATAAGATAATTTCAATATTACCTGTCTTTATGAATCACATTCTTATTTTAGCATAATGAATCATTCAACCATCGATCAATGTTGATAAATTAAGTCATAAAGAGAATTCCATTTCAAAATTACTTAAATGATTGTTGTACAATTTATTTAATTCGCTTCAGTTATACTATTGTTCCATTTAATTCCATTGTTGTTCAATTTATTTAGATTATTGTCGAATTAAATTTAGCTACTGCTTGATTTATCTAGATTGTTGCTTGGTTCAGTTAGATTGTTGTTTAATTCCATTAGATAGATGCAAAATCTTGTTGCTCAATCTTAGGTTAAAAACCAATCCAAGCCACCCCTCGTAGGATAAGAAAACTTAGGAAGTTACCAAATTCTTCCTCATAAGTGACAAGGAACATCTATTAGATGACCTAACTCGCATATATTGTGCCAACACTACTGAAATAAAAATACTTACCTCGGGTTGATAATTAAATGAGAAAGCACTAGAGTTGTCAATAAAAAGCCACCTCTTTTAGCACCAACATTTTGGTGTCGTTGCTGGGGAGAGTGTTAAGAGTTACATCCTTTATTCATATTTCTCCATTTCTATGAAGAATTGGGTATTGAAAACAAGAGGTGAGAACCTACGTACCAGCAAGCAACATGCTTGCCCTCTAGCCCGCTCACCAGCAAGTCGTACAAAGAACCGTAGGATATGTTCTCTTGTTTATGTCTAGGAAGAAAAATATAGAAACAATCTGAAATCATTCACAAACATCCTCACATTCCAAAGGATCGGTGATCCTTGGAAGAACAACATATATAGACGAAATCATTAGGAAAGTTGAATCTTAGGCATGTATAGGACCCATAATTGTTTCCATTCAAAGTCCTAATATGCTCCCTCAGGAAACAACCTCACCATATGTAGCCTACACCGAGATTCATTGCAAGATAGAGGGGTATAAGCAAAGCCTACAGTCTGTCGTTCATATAGGCACTGACCCTTCAAAAGAGGGAGGCTCTTGCAACCTACAAGAAGGAGGGGGAGAAACTAGTGGAGGAATTCACATAGAAATATCAAAACCCAAGTCCCTTAAAGAAGCGATTGACATAGAAGTACTTAGGATCCTAGATTAGGGAAGTTCTGTAAAACCCCTACTGCATTCACCACCTAAGCCTATTAGAATCTCTCCTCCAGATCAAGAAGTTCCCGAAGATTTCTAGCACCTCTTTGGTCAGATGAAAAATGATCCAAATCAGATTCAGAGGCAGACATCAACATTATAATACCCTATTTTTGATCATTCTGCCAATGCCCCTATGAAAGCCATTCCCTTGCACAACATCCCCACATTTCATGGGTTAACCACAAAAGATCCTGATGCATTCCTATTTTAATTTGGTGTCTTATGCAAAGGCTATGACTACACAACTGATCCCTAGAAACTAAGACTATTTCCCTCTACCTTAAAAGGAACTGCACTTCGCTGGTTCATGGGATTAGGAGGGGAAAATATAAACAACTAGGACCAAATGAAGAGTATTTTTCTTACCAAATACCAAGACTATTATCGAACCTGAGATCTAAAATATGAAATCTTCAACATGTTTGCAAAGACAATGAAACATTAGAGGAATACGTATAAATATTTCAATACAATTTACAAATATCCCCATATACCACGCTGTCCAAGGAAATTTTAAAAGCCACGATGCTTAAAGGGATGAAGGAAGAATGGGTTGAGATGCTTAACATAATGGGGAAGGGAGATATTTACTAGGAAGAATACGATGATATTATTTCCTTATGTATTAGATGCTCTCGGGGTAGCTCACGAAATAGACCTGTTGGGTGTGATTCTATGAAGAAGGATCTTAAGTAGACCAATGGCAATGTACCGAGAGCAGAATTTGGAAATCTGCTTGAAAATTTCAAAATTGACATCCTGGGTACTTTGACAACACAACTTGATGTTTTACAAGCCAGACAGGAACAAGCTATAGCAGAACAAAACCTCGCCATCTTCTTCCCAAGATGTTAGAAGAAGCACAACTAGAGGGAATGTCCTTTAGACATGGTTCAAACTTGTGATATATGCACTAAGGGTCATACCACAGACTAATGTCCTTCACTTCCCGGGTTGAAAGCTATCTACAAGGAAGCAGAAGAAGAAACAGAGCCAGTATATTTTATGAATCAACATCAGCAATCGCAAGCACGACCTGGCATACCACAAGACCTGCCTCAATAGTTTTCGTTGCGGCAGTTTAGCCAGCAAAACCCTGCAACAACTTGGTAGACTCAAAACCCCTTCCCAACTTGGCCAAACCAAGCATTTCCTATGCCACCTTGGCCTACGCAACCTCCATCATGGATTAATTGGCATAACTTCCCTTACTCTCCCCCTTATTGGTAGAATGTCCTGTATCAAAGAAAATGGCCAAACCCTCCTACTCAAAACACCAATTGGAACTGGCAGCGACCCACAGGAATGTTCAATCTATCGATAGGAGCAGGGACCGAAAATCAACCTACGTTGCTAGCTCCCTACCCAATCCATCATAACCAGCAGCCTGCGATATGCCCTCAATTGCTAGCCTAACCAAATCCTAATCCCAATAACAGACTGGTTCAACTAATTCAGATCATAGAAAATCCAAAACCCAATGCCAAGTAGAAACAATGCAACGAATTGAGGTTAAGATCAGGACGTACCATATTACCTATAGAGGCCACAACTCCACCTCAGTCCTAAGTTGAAACCTCAACAGAGCCTAGCCTAACAAATATAACAGAAATAAGTAAATATAAGGAAACAATTGATCAACAAAGACCTGAAGAACATGGGGTGACTCTGCCTCCATTTCTTGAAAGATTAAATCTACCCAGGCCTATAATCACTCCAGATTTTGACAACTTGGGAGAATTAAGAAACCTTTGTATCAAAATTCCTCTTCTCTAGGCCATCCAAGAGATTCCCATCTATGCAAAGACAATCAAAGAATTATGTGGAAAAAAACAAATTAAGAAAACAAAGGCTTCACCCACCATTCATGTGGTAGGAATGCTATTTGAATTATTGTTAGGTAGGGAATCACCTGTAAAATATGAAGACCCTGGAAACCCCATTTTAACCATGAAAATTTCTGGACACTCATTTCCAAACACATTGGTTGACTTGGTGACAGCCATTAACATCTTAACTACAGGAGCTTGCGAAAAACTAGGCATATCACCTTTAGAACCTACGACCACACTTCTAGAAAAAACTAACAGATCTTTTATCAGATCGGAAGGTATAGTGCAAGAAATCATGGTCTTTGTGGACTCATGGGAATACCCAGCAGATTTTTTAGTCATTAATCCAAAAAATAGGATGGAAGAGCACCCATTGATTCTTGGGTGGCCTTGGCCGGCCACAAAAAATGCTTACATAATCTATCGAGCAGGTAGCATGACTATCACTAGAGGAGACTCTATAAAAAATATCATTATTTATCTGCCTACCAAACCAAGCCTACCCACAGTAAAAATTCACAAACATCCAGATACATATTGGGAGCAAAACATCTATCCACCTCTGACACTAGTAGAAGCTCTCAAATTCAAGAATCAAACTGAAGATGATGAAATTAATAACTTTATGAATCAGTCACCCAAGCCTAAAAATCTAAAATGCCAAATGTTGAAAACAGTCCTCAAACATGAATATCAAGAGGATCTTCTGACAGAATTCGAGACTCAACATATCTCCACAACCATTGTTCGTAACAACATACCTATTGAGATCGAGCCAAGAAAGGTTCTGAATATTAACGGTAGCTTGGATGACAACCAAAAACATAAACTCATAAAAGTCCTCCGGAAGCACCAAGGTGCATTTTCCTGGGACTACTAGGACATGAAGGGCTTAGACCCACAGCTATGCATGCACCACATCTATACTGATAGGGAAACATGCCCCGTTAGACAACCCTAATGAAGATTAAACCCGTACTTAAAAGAGATTGTAAAAGAGGAGTTGCAAAAACTGTTAGATGTAAATTTCAATTATCCTATTTCAAATAGAAAATGGGTCTCCCCTCTGGTGGTTGTCCCTAAAAAGAATGGGAAGTGGAGAATCTACATAGATTACAGTGAATTAAATAAGGAAGTGTAGAAAGACCATTTCCCCCTCCCCTTCATTGACCAAGTCATCGACACATTGGCTGGGAAATTTTTCTTCTCCTTTCTTGATGGATTCAATAGATACAATCAAATCCAAATAGCTCTCGAAGACCAAGTTAAGACAACCTTTACCTACCCATGGGGCACTTTTTCTTACAGATTTTTACCATTTCGATTATGTAATGCCCAGGAACATTTCAAAGAGCGATAATTAGCATTTTTTCTGACTTAATAAATGAAGGAATTGAAATCTATATGGATGATCTTACACCATATGGAGAAGAATTTGATCAAGCTCTAGAAACACTAGAAAAAGTGTTAGAATGATGTATTGCTACTAGACTATGTCTAAGAAACGAAAAATGCCACATGATGATGACTGAGGGGGTAATCCCAGGTCACTACATTTATGCAGCTGGAATATAGGTAGATCCAGCTAAAATAGAGGTAATCCTTCTGTTGGCCACACCTTGTACACAAACAGAGGTGCGCAGTCTTCTGGGATATGCATGATATTATAGCATATTTATAAAAAAATTCTCACAGATAGTTGCACCTTTGTATGCATTGACTGGGAATGTTTAATTCAATTGGACTGAAAAATGTGACACCGCTTTTACAGACTTGAAGAGGTTGGTCTCAATAGCACCAATCCTGCGAGGTCCTAACTGGAAATTTCCCTTTCACATCTCTTTTGATGCATATGATACAGCAATAGCAGTAGTCCTTGGCCAAGAAGAAGACCGAAAGCCTTATGCTATTTATTATATCAGCAAAAACCTTACTCCTGCCGAGTTAAATTATATAGTGACTGAAAAAAAAATTCCTAGCTGTCATTTATGCTATTAATAAATTCAAGCACTATATAACCAGATATCAAGTGTTCCTGTATACTGAAAACTCTACTATTAGATATTTAGCTAATAAACTAATCGCAAATTGGAGAAAAACCCGTTGGCTACTGTTGTTGCAGGAATTTGATATAAAGATCAAAGACCATCTAGGGAAGGAAAACGTTGTCGCAAACTTCCTGTCCAGAGTCTTCAAGACAGACGACATGCTAACAGTTGACGATCAATTCCCTGACAAACACCTGTTTGTTGTAGCGGTCAAAATACAATGGTATGCAGATGTGGAAAATTATCTGGCAGTGGGGAAGCTACCCAGGCATTTAGTGACGAGAGAATGAAAATTTATTGTACAGAGTAGCGCAAGATGATGAACCCTGTGGTGGCCATTTCGCAAAACGACGAACATGGCATAAAGTGTTGCAATTAGGCTATTATTGGCCTATGATTTTCAAAGGCGCAAAGAAGTATGTCTAGGCCTGCGATAACTGCCAAATAATAGGCCGCCACGGCCAAGATGATAAAATGTTGCTACAACCACAATTGGTGGTGGAACCATTTGAACGGTGAGCGTTGGACTTCGTTGGGCCATTCAACCCACCATAAAACCAAAAAGCCCACATATTAGTTGCCATGGATTATGTCACCAAATGGGTAGAAGTAGTGGCCTTGTCAAGAGCCACAGAATAATCAGTAATTAAGTTTCTCTTTGAACTATTTGTGCGATACGGCTTGCCAAGGGAAGTGATAACCGATGGGGGGGCACAATTCATAGGAAATAAGATCACATCTACCTTAAGGTATGACCATATCATCCACAGATTTACATCTCCTTACCACTCGCGGGCCAATGGGCAATTCAAAAGCACCAAAAAAGTCTTGGAGGCAATCCTTACCAAGACGATAGCAACACATCGCCAGGACTAGACCACTAGACTACCAGAAGCCTTATGGGCTTATCGAAAAACCTGGTGAAATACCACTGGATATTCATCATATCAACTAGTATTTTGGAAAGAACCTATCTTCCCTATTGTGTTTGAAATTAAAACTCTAAGAACAGCCCAGGAAGTGGGATTGGACTTAACAGAAGCTCAAGCTAAGAGACTCTAGCAAATAAATGAACTGGATGAAATTCGACTGCTTGCCCTGCAACACACAAAGATCATTCAACAAAAACGAGCCAATGGGCATGAAAACCTAATAAAGAGGAAGTTATTTCAAAAAGGAGATTGGGCACTCCTCTATGACTCAAAATTCCAAGACTTTCCAGGAAAACCGCAAACAAGGTGGTTTGGTCCATATGAGATTCAGGAAGTACATAGCAATGGTACCCTGACCTTGACCACCATAGATGGGTCTAGTTCAACATTTCAAGTTAACGGACACAAAATACACTTCTATCTCAAACCTCTCACGAAATAATCTTTCTGTCAACAAGTACGAAACAATCCCACCATCCAAGTTATGGTGCAAGGGGGTGATAACCCCACAAAATCAAGTAAATGAGAGCTTTGACAGCATCACTTGTAAATAATGTATATAATTGTTTTGTCTTGCCGTACATTCTTCACATTTGCAATTTATTTTCCTTGTAAGATTTTTTTTTTATTACTATTCAATTTGAAAACAACTGATGCTCTATCTTTGAACGACTGTTGTTCAATTGAACATCCATCCATTTGCTGTTTTTTTTATTTTTATTGCTCGATTCGCGGAAAATTGCTGTTCAATATTTGAACGACTGTTGTTCAGTCGAATTGAACAACCATTGGCTGTATTTTTATTTTTTTTGTTCAATTCACAGACAACTGATGTTTAGTCTCTGAATGGCTACCGCTCAATTGAACAACCAACTGCAGTGTTTTTATTTTTGTTGTTCAATTCATGAACAACTATTGTTCAGTCTTTGAACGATCGTTGATTCAACCAAAATTGAACAACTGTTTTTACGTTTTTTTTACTTTGTTGTTAAATTTGTGAACAACTGCTGTTCAATATTTGAATGACTACTGTTTAGTCGAACTGAACAGCTGTTCATTGGTGTTTTTATTTTTTCTGTTCCATTTGAGAATAGCTTCTGTTCTATCTTTGAATGGCTTTGGTTCAACCAAATTGAACAACCTTTTCCTGTGTTTTTATTTTTGCTGTTCAATTCGTAGACAACTACTGTTCAATCTCTAAATGACTATTGCTTAGTCGAATTGAACAACCATTTTTGGCATTTTTATTTGTGTTGTTCAATTGGGGGACAATTGTTGTTCAGTCTTTGAATGGCTACCGATTCAACCAATATTGAACAGTCGTTTCACGTTTTTAATTTTGTTGTTCAATTCTTGAACAGTTGTTGTTCACTTCTTGGACGACTGCTGTTTAGTCGAACTGAATAGCTATTCACTGCTGTGTTTTTATTTTTGTTGTTCAATTCGAGAACAAATGTTGTTTGATCTTTGAATGGCTACTGTTCATTCAAATTGAACAACCATTTTTGAGCATTTTTTTAATTATGCCGAACAATATTTGAACAACTGCTGCTCAATCTCTGAACAACTGTTGTCTGATCAACTTAAATATCCATTATTTTTGTAATTGAGTAACCTTGAGTAGGGAATGGCAGTTGGAAGAGAGAAGGAAAATGGTAAAATTACAAATATGATGGCCCTTTGGCACTATAATTCTTAAACAGGAAGCTGACATTATGCACACATGAAATGAAAGGCTAAGTCACCCACAGTTCAAATATGATATCTTACAATACAAGACCTTATGATGACATATTGTTTTGCACTATTCGAGTAATATGTCCCTACAGCATGAAGAAATGGAATAAGGGGTATTAATGGTATTGGCATTTTTTTTGCTTCTTTCACCATCCCTCACTCTTCAGGAGTCAATGAGCCTCCCTCTATGTATAAAAATCAATCCTTATGTGTTCATGCAAATATTTAAGAGGATAGGGTGTCTCATTACGAGCCAGCCTACCATGATCATAGGGATTTAACAAGTGACATTTCCACAATGGCTACCAAACTAGGTGTTGGGCCTCATATAGGCCCATGTTTTCATCATGAAACATCACTGTTTATACCCTAAAACCCTAGGTTTTTAGCCCGTGTTATACCCTAATTCTATCAGTTTTGACCAAATACTCTCTATGGTTGATCATCATCAATTTATTCACTTCTCTATGATTAAAGATTATTTTGTCATGTTTTACTGATGACGTTTTTGTTGAATTACATTTATTACATGATTCCATCGCTGAAATCCCTCACAAGCCAATTAAATATGAGAATGCCTAATTTGGGGCTTTGGCACTTTCAGCGCACTTTCAAAGAATCTGAGAGAGGTTATATCAAAAAATATATTATTATACCTCTCCATAAGTTGGATTCCACCCAACTCATTCATATGGGTCTCTAGAAGGAAATTACCCAATTTTTCCAAATCTGTAAAAAATTCTAAACTGCCATATTGCACATAACTTTATGTACAGAGAAAGGAGAAATAAGAAATTTTGGCACATGGGTGTTTCTCCCAGTATAACCAATTTACTAACCCTATAACATTTTTTCCAAATTCCGCACCGTTTTGGAGATAGTCAGGGGGGCTTGAGGCTAATTTATGTAAAATTTAGAAATTTCCAGCATTGTTAAAATCTCCCAAAAGAGCCTTGTTTTGGATTTTTGGTCAAAGGAAGTTAAAACTAATATAGATCAACACATCACAGCATGTAAAATCAATTTCATTTTATCTCCATGGCCATGTATGGAGCATTGTTGAACCGAATGCTAAAAATTGAATGTTGTAATCTGAACTAATAGATTAAGTTAGTAAAGGGATCAGTTGGATCTGATTTGCATATTTTTTTGTAAATTGAAGGTTGATTATAAAGCCTACAATTGAGACATATAAAGGGGAGGAAATACAGTGAGGATTGTAATTCGACTTTGCCATCAAACTTGAATATTGTAACTCTATGATCCAGTAATTAAATTCATGTTTTTTTAATCTATCATGGCATGTTGCTGATCAAATTCCAGATTATTATGAATTCAATCAGTTCTTGAATCAGATGAGTTGAAGCTTAGTTCATCTCTGCAAGTTTCCAAGCCGATTCCGGGTGTGGCAAGGGCACACCACAACCGGATCAGCTCCTCTAGAACTAGTTAGAGGTAACTCATAGACACTGTGTTGTTTAAATTTCTGAATTGCAGAGTTAATTGATTATTTTTGCAGGTCGATTTGTTTAAGTTTGACTTACATTTTCTGGAGTTTCAAAGATTTGAATTACATATTTAATTAAATTTTGAAAATCAATTTTTTTTAGTTTGATTTACATTCTTGGAGTTTCAAAGATTTGAATTGCAGAGTAATTGGTTAAGAAAATTGATTTATGTTTAGCATAGTCCACCTTTGCTGAAGTTTCGAGGTTTCAGTGATTTCAATTGCAGAGTTAAGTAGTTCTGGAAATCAATTTATGTTACTGGATTTACATTTGCTGAAGTCCCCTGGAATTCTTTGATTTAAATGAATGATTGCAGAGTTGTACTATTTTTTTGGAAAACGATTTGGTCTTGGCTTAATTCACGTTTGCTGGATTTTTTAAATATCGTTAATTTAAATCACAGAATTCACTGCCTTTGAAATCAATTTATGTTTCAGTGTGCTTCAGCTGCTATGGTGTATGGATATCAATTTCTTTAAATGCCGGATGGCAATTCCTTTCAAAAGTTGATCTTGAGAAATTGGTTAATTCATATGTTGTAGTGTTAAATTCCCAAATTGCATGATTGGCATCGTAGAAGAGAAATATTAGCACTAATGGAATGTTGCCATAGGGGACAATTGCGTAGCTCTAGGATTTGATTGGAAATATCATTTTTATTATAGCCCAAATCTAATTGCTTCCATATAAATTGCATTATGATCTTCAATTGGCTACATCAACATAGATTGAGCGTTGCTCAAGAAACAGAGCTTGGGTACATACCCTGCATCAGCCTTAGAGAACATGTTTCTGTGCGAAAGGCAGACCCTTGGTTTGTACAAACTCAAATTTAATAGTTCTGCTGAATAAGCTAGGGTGAAACATGCATGACTAAGATCAACTCCAGTGAAAGAACATAGAGTAGATTGCAAAGATATTCGATAATGGTTGTTTTTTTTATGTGTGTTGAATAAGTCTTGTACGTTGAGTGACCTGTAGATGTGCATGGCCCAGATTGATGCCATTGTGGTAGCAGAGAATTGTCATGATTTTTTTTGGATCCTTTTCATTTTGATTTAAAGAAGTAGTGTTGGTTTTCATTTGAATTCTAGCTTACTGTTACGATCCACATAGAAGTATGAAATAGAGAGTGATAGATTATTTTGAGGTCTCAGACAGCAAGACATTTTGTGTCCAGAGTGTTGATTAGGTAAAGAGAATAGATAATGGATAGAGTAGTTTTGAGCAAAGAGCTTTCTCCATTCCTTGGCATGTTTAAATTGGTCTTTGAAGTTTTTCCTTGTTTGCATGAGATTAGGGTTTGCAGTAGTGTCAAGTTGAATTAGCGAGATTCCTTAGTGAAAGTGTGTATTCCTTTAAAACAGAGTTTTAACTAGCTTGCACTGATGTTTGAATTAGTGTGTTAGGGTTCCTATTTGGTGTAAAGCTTTACAATTCCAATCGACAAGCATAACAATGATGAAATGATTAAACCCTTGCAATGTGATTAGAAAGTAACCATTCATTGAAGATTGAAACATTCTTGCAAATTCCAGAGGATGATTATATGATTACCAGAGATAATGCATGTGAGTTGGTCAACTGTTAAATTCAAGAATTAAATCCATTTTTTTCTCTATTTTTATATCTTGATGCAACATGTGTTGATTAAATTCATAACCTTATCCTATTGCAAAATGTCCATTTTCGTAGAAGTCTGAGTAACCTTGCCCAAGTATAGTTGAAAATTTGACGAAAGGAAATTGTAATTCAAGGCTGATCTCCAGAGAACAGTTGTGCATTCTGATAGCTTGAGTCTAATTCAGTTTGGTTTACAAAGTAGAAGTGGTGAAATTAAAACTGCCAGAAGTGAGTAATACATACATAAATGGTTGGGCTAGGAATGAAAGATTGAAAGCTATCATGACTGAAGTCTGTGTGTAAAATTGATATTCAAACCAGTGTGATAGTGCACCTTTCCGCTTAACCCTAGTATAGTGAAATTGGCATGGAATGTTGATATCAGAGTTAATTAGGGATACCATTAGTAATTGCGAGTTCACTATGTGAGTATGGAATTAATTCATAGGTTTACTCAGATTAGATAAATTCCTTTCAAGTGTGACCTTCGAGGATCATAATTATGGTTTTTGAGATTTTCTGCAAGCAGTGAGTTATTATTGATTTGGTAATGGTTTTTGATTTCAGAATGAATGTTGAGATAAATTGAATTTGCTGATTGTTCCTATTTTCATGAGGAGATGAATTGACTTATTTTCAAGGGTGCGTGTTTATAGATGTTTTTGTGTGCCTCAATTCTCAAATCAAATAGCATAAGGAATCATTAAAACTCTGACATACAAACTGAATCAAGAAGCACAATGCAGCTCGTGTTTACGAGATCGTATTGACAAATTAAATATTAGGAGGTTTAATCTAACAATTCTTTCTCCCAAAATTTTGGCGCCGTTGCCGGGGAGTTGCAATTTTTGATTCAAGTAACTATTATCAGAGTTTTAGGATCTTGGAGGGCTGTTAGAGGGCGGAGAGTGTACGGTGAGACGTGAGTGAAGAACCACGCATCCACTTTTGTGTGGTTGCTCCAAAGTCTTACCGATTACTGCTTGTTCTTGAGTTTTTATTTCCTTTTTATTTATGTGTAGAAGTAAAGTTATATTTATTTCTAGTGCTAGTTTTCTTGCAATTAGCAGTTTTTTAATTCATTTAGATCAAAAATTCAATCTTTGAACAACAAATTTTTTTTTGGGGGTGCTGTAAGAAACCTCTTTTGTACTAGTCGATGTTGCAAGTAGGAGAAATTCAAGAATGACCGAGGGCTTGAAGAATGTCCATCGAGGCACTTTCTCAAATCCTAGCAGTAGCTGGGGTATCTTCTTCTCAGGAAGAGTTCATCCTAACTGCATTCAGGAAATTATCTATCTCTCCACAGCCAGAACATGATTTGGAAATCTCCCTTGAGTCCTCTTTCCTATCTACCAAGGAGATCGATGAGCCATGTACTAAATCTAATGGAGAGAATCCACCTAAACCTGAAATCGAACAGATTTCACCATGCTCAACAACAAGCCTTGTGTGCTTTCCAGAGACTGATTATCCAAGTTTTTCTGGCATGACCAAGGAGGACATTCAGAGTGGTCCAAATGAAGAAATGATCCAGGATTACTCGAGGAATATTTCAGTTATTATCTGAGTTGTTTTCTTTTCTTGATTCTTTAGGGTAGCAGAATCAACCAGTAAATATTAGCAATTAAAAAAATTTCACGCCATCCTATGCTCTTAAGGAGTAGATCTGTCTCCCCACTTATTAAGTAACCTTTAAGGTTAATCATAATCAGAGACTACAACAGTATTTAGGGGAGGATAGGAGGTCTCATAATGAGCCGACCTACTACGATCATGAGACCTAACATGCATGACATTACTGCTCTTGGTCACCAAGCCAGAGTAATGGATTTCAGCCCAAAAATCTGAAAGATAGGAGGTCTCATCACGAGCCAGCATGTTCATCCATGTTACTTCTTGTGAGTGGTACTACCATCAGCTGGTTACCAAGCCAGGAAAGTGGCCTTTATCTAAAAGTGAAATAAGCTAACTCTGAATCTATATCTACTAAGTGGGACACAGACATTTTGTTAGGTTAAAAGGCATCCCTGTCGAGGCTATAGACGCTTGCTGGCAGCAGGGCCATGCCTGTGGTATCAAAGTTAATTCTACACTATGATTTACTTGGTTGTTTTTGTCTTTTCCCTGAACTCGCTATCATATCCCTCTAAGAATGGCTTTAATATCCTTCAATAGTGTGATTTGGAGTTTTATCTTTTAGGAATGATTTGGTTTTTATTGATGTGAGACCCTTAGTGCAGGTGATTCACTTTTCTTGAATAAGAGAAGCTTCAACTATATGCTTGGGTAATGTTAAGACAGTCATCCTTAGAAGGTATCATTTTGTAATATTTATTTTTCCCTACTTTCGATCCATTTTAAGGCCTTGGTTTTTAAATAAAGTCACTTTTACTTGTAATAATGAGGCTATTGAAAGTGAAGACATGATTCTTAGGATTACCCTTGAGATGCTTTGTGAAAATTATTATGCTTAATCATTTTAGGATGAAAGTATCTCTGTAGTAACAACATTGTTAAGCATTCCTTTAGTAGCCCTAGCATTAGTTACTCTTTTGGAATAATAAAACTTAGTCTTAATGTCACTGGATCTCTGGTCACTACTTTTTCTTATCGTATTGATGCAAAGGAAGATGACATCCGATGAAACTTACTTGCATGCTCTCACAATTAGGCCTATGGTTCAATTCAATAAAGCATAAATTTAATATAGAAACCCTAGCCCTTCAGTCTTGGTCTTTGTTAGAGTTTTTGCTTGCATGAGGACATGCAAGATGATAGGCATGGGGGGGAGATATGTTTGGAAAAAAAATTGATGAGAATTGTTAGGTTTGATTCATATTTTCACCCTATGCTTACTCATAATTCTCACTATCATTTTTCACAATTGTTGGGCTTGGAGCATGATCAGGTAATTGTTCTCTAATATAAACTATTTCCTTTATTTCAATAAAGAGGATTATTGATGATGGTTCTTGTGTTATTTCAGGAAGCCGTAAAATTACACTTCGTGACGAAAAATTCATACACAGGCATCAACATTTTCGGGATAACATGGATATTGAGACCTTTTTCCTTCTTCAGCAAATCATATCAACAATCAAATTAGCTTGAGCCATTCCATCATTTAATTCATCTTGCAGCACCAAGGACATCAACAAAAAGGGTAAAAATTGAGGCAGAGGTGGCTTAAGATTCTTTAATTGATTAGAGATTTAAGAAAGCTTTGATGATTAACCACCACATATTTCGTATATCTGGTTTTCCATAAACCCTCCATTTGCATGCTACTCTAGGTCATAATCAAAATGGTTCAAGTAAACAAACACAATAACTACAATGCCTTCCCCTCCTAAATTCACACACGTTCTCAGTCGAATCCAATAAAGGGTGAATTCGTTGCTGTCTTCCATGAAGAAACCATCCATAAGCATTGGCCTCGCAAAAATAGAGCATGCAAGCTCATGTCTTCCCATCTCCATTACCACCTCATCTCATATAACATTTCCATTTTCACCTATAATCCTATTCATCATTTTTCTCCTACCATATCTATGGTTTTCCTCGATTTGTATTGCTCTTAAAATCAAACCTATGGCAACCAAATCTTTATGCAGTGCTACGTCACAAGACCTAACCCTACCTAAAAGCGATAATGCCATAAAAACCTAGATATGAGTAAAGTATTTTTTTGCATGAGGACATGAAAAACCTCAGGCATGGGGGGATGTTAGGCCTTGTATAGGCCCATGTTTTCATCATGAAACATCACTATTTATAGCCTAAAACCCTAGGTTTTTAGTTCGTGCTATACCCTAATTCTGTCACTTTTGGCCAAATACTCTCTATGGTTGATCATCATCAATTTCTTCACTTCTCTATGATTAAAGATGATTTTTTCATGTTTTACTGATGACAGTTTTTTTGAAGTAGATTTATTACAGGATTCCATCGTTGAAATCCCTCATAAGCCAGTTAAATATGAGAATGCCTAATTTAAGGCTTTGGCACTTTCGGCACGCTTTCGGAGAATTCGGGAGAGGTTATTATCAAAAAATGTATTATTATACTTCTCCATAAGTTGGATTCCACCCAGCTTATTCATATGGGTCTCTAGAAGGAAATTACCCAATTTTTCCAAATTTGTAAAAAATTCTAAACTGCAATATTGCGCCTCAATTTATGTGTAGAGAAAGGCGAAATAAGCACTTTGCACACATGGGGTTTTCTACCAGAATAACCAATTTACTAACCCTATAATATGTTTTCCAAATTCCGAATAGTTTTGGAGATATTCAGGGGGTTTGAGGCTAATTTATGTAAAATTCAGAAATTTCCAGCATTGTAAAATCTCCCAAAACAATCTTGTTTTGGATTTTTGGTCAAAGGAAGTTCAAAATAATATATATCAGCACATCATAGCATGTAAAATCAATTTCATTTTACCTCCATGGCCATGTATGGAGCATTTTTGAACCGAATGCTAAAAATTGAATGTTGCAATCTGAACTAATAGATTAAGTTAGTAAAGGGATCAGTTGGATTTGATTTGCATATTATTTTTTAAATTGGAGGCTGATTATAAAGCCTGCAACTGAGACATATAAAGGGGAGGACATACAGTGAGGATTGTAATTCGACTTTGCCATCAAACTTGAATATTGTAACTCTGTGATCCAGTAATTAAATTCGTGTTTTTTAATCTGTCATGGCATGTTGCTGATCAAATTCCGGATTGTTATGAATTCAATGAGTTCTTGAATCAGATGAGTTGAAGCTTAGTTAATCTCTGCAAATTTTCAAGCTAATTTTGGGTGTGGCAAGGGCCCACCACAACCGGATCAGCTCCTGTAGAACTAGTTAGAGGTAATTCATAGACACTGTGTGGTTTAAATTTCTGAATTGCAGAGTTAATTGATTATTTTTGCAGATCGATTTTTTTTAGTTTGACTTACATTTGCCGGAGTTTCAAAGATTTGAATTATAGAGTTAATTAAATTGTGAAAATCGATTTGTTTTAGTTTGATTTACATTTCTGGAGTTTCAAAGATTTGAATTGTAGAGTAATTGGTTAAGAAAATTGATTTATGTTTAGCATAGTCCACCTTTGCTGAAATTTCGAGGATTCGGTGATTTCAATTGCAGAGTTAAGAGTTGTGGAAATCGATTTATGTTACTGGATTTACATTTGCTGAAGTCCCCAGGAATTTGTTGATTTAAATGAATGATTGTAGAGTTAAACTATTTTTTTGGAAAACGATTTGGTCTTGGCTTAGTTCACGTTTGCTGGAGTTTTTAAATATCATTAATTTAAATCACATAATTCACTGCCTTTGAAATCGATTTATGTTTCAGTGTGCTTTAGTTTTTGTGGTGTATGGATATCAATTTCTTTAAATGCTGGATGGAAATTTCTTTCAAAAGTCGATCTTGAGAAATTGGTTAATTCATATGCTGTAGTGTTAAATTCCCAAATTGCATGATTGGCATCGTAGAAGAGCAATCTCAGCACTAATGGAATGTTTCCATAGGGGGTAATTGCGTAGCTCCAGGATTTTATTGGCAATATCATTGTAATTATAACCCAAATCTAATTTCTTCCATATAGATTGTGTTCTGATCTTCAATTGGATGCATCAACATAGATTGAGCGTTGCTCAAGAAACAGAGCTTGGGTACATACCCTGCATCAGTCTTAGAGAACAAGTTGTTGTGCGAAAGGCAGACCATTGGTTTGTACACACTAAAATTTTATCTTTCTGCTGAATAAACTAGGGTGAAACATGCATGACTAAGATCAACTCCAGTGAAAGAACATAGAGTGGATTGAAAAGAGATTCGATAATGGTTGTTTTTTTATGTGTGTTGAATAAGTCTCGTGCATTGAGTGACCTGTAGATGTGCATAGCCCATATTGATGCCACTGTGGTAGCAGAGAATTGTCATGATTTTGTTTGGATCCTTTTCATTTTGATTTAAAGAAGCAGTGTTGGTTTGCATTTGAATTCTAGCTTACTGTTACGATCCACATAGAAGTATGAAATAGAGAGTGATAGATTCTTTTGAGGTCTCAGACAGCAAGATGTTTTGTGTCCAGGGTGTTGATTAGGTAAAGAGAATAGATAATGCATAGAGTAGTTTTGAGTAGAGAGATTTCTCCATTCCTTGGCATGTTTAAATCAGTGTTTGAAATTTTTCCTTGTTTGCATGAGATTAGGGTTTGCAGTAAGGTCAAGTTGAATTAGCGAGATTCCATAGTGAAAGTTTGTATTCCTTGAAAACAGAGTTTTAACTAGCTTGGACTGATGTTTGAATTAGTGTGTTAGGGTTCCTAGTTGGTGTAAAGCTTTACAATTCCAATCCACAAGCATAACAATGATGAAATGATTAAACCCTTGCAACATGATTCGAAAGTAACCATTCATTGAAGATTGAAACATTCTTGCAAATTCCAGAGGATGATTATATGATTACCAGTGATAATGCATGTGAGTTGGTCAACTGTGAAAATCAAGAATTAAATCCATTTTTGTCTCTATTTTTATATCTTGATGCAGCATGTGTTGATTAAATTCATAACCTTATCACATTGTATAATATCCATTATCGTAGAAGTCTGAGTAACCTTGCCCAATTATAGTTGGAAATTTGATGAAAGGCAACTGTAATTCAAGGTTGATCTCCAGAGAACAATTGTGCATTTTGATAGCTTGAGTCTAATTCAGTTTGGTTTGCAAAGTAGAAGTGGTGAAATTAAAATTTCTAGAAGTGAGTAATACATACATAAATGGTTGGGCTAGGAATGAAAGATTGAAGGCTATCATGGCTGAAGTCTGTGTGTAAAATTGATATTCAAACCAGCGTGATAGTGCACCTTTCTTCTTAACCCTAGTATAGTGAAATCGGCATGGAATGTTGATACCAGAGTTAATTAGGGATACCATTAGTAATTGTGAGTTCACTGTATGAGTGTGGAATTAGTTCACAGGTTTACTCAGATTAGATAAATTCCTTTCAAGTGTGACCTCCGAGGATCAGAATTATGGTTTTTGAGATTTTCTGCAAGCAGTGAGTTATTGTTGATTTGGTAATGGTTTTTTATTTCAGAATGAATGTTGAGATAAATTGAATTTGCTTATTGTTCCTATTTTCATGAGGAAATGAATTGATTTATTTTCAAGAGTGCATGTTTATAGATGTTTTTGTGTGCCTCAATTCTCAAATCAAATAGCATAATGAATCATTAAAACTCTGACGTACAACCTGAATCAAGAAGTGAAGTGCAGCTCGTGTTTACGAGCCCAGATTGACAAATTAAATATTAGGAGGTTTAATCTCACAATTATTTCTCCCAACACTAGGGTAATGAACTTCTCATCTACTAGAAGGACAGGAGGTCTCATCATGAGCCGGCCTGATCACTCTATTACAATTCTGGTGAATGGCATTGTGACTATCTGGCTACCACATCATCACAGTGACCTCCTTATAGATCAAGATGTTACAATTCAAAAGGAAGTACTTCATTTACATGAAAATCTTAGGAGAGGATAGGGGGTCTCATCACGAGCCAGCCTACCACATTTATAAGGGTGTAACAAGTGACATGCCCATTATGGCCACCACACTAGGGTAATGACCTTCTTAACGACTTGAAGGACAGGAGGTCTCATCATGAGCCGACCTGATCACTTTGCTACAACTCTAGCGAGTGGCACCATGTTATCTGGCCACCATACCAGCATGGTGATCTCTTCATAAAATTGGCAAAACAACTATTCTTACATAAGGATCCTAGCTCATTTTTCGGGTTAAAATAGCAACCCTATCAAGGCTATGAATGCCTGCTGGCAGCAGTGGCTCTTCTTGTGGTATGAAAGTATGCTCCTTCAATAGCCAATTTCTTTTATATACACCTTATCTTCCATTCTTCGAACACAAGCTATTACTTGTATTAGTAATAATTATGACCTACCATAAGAATAACTAACAAAGATATGTTTACATATTTTTAACTTTGGGATGACAATGTGTTGTAGCCGCTACAACACCACCCAAAATTTTGGATATATTTAAAATTTCGGGTTCCCCCTCTGCTCGCTTAGGCGTTGAAGTCTTTCACCCGACCTGCAATCAACTACATCCCAGCGACCTATCCCCAACCCCTCACGGGTTGTCTCGCCATCATCAGATGTCATTGTTGCAATCACGCCATATGTGGGAAGGATCATCCAACATACGCCCGAACACCCTAACCCCAGTCGCGCCATGTGTAATGAGATTTCCATGCATGCATTCGAATGGAAACCTTTTGTGTATTGGCGATTAAAGGCCCTCCCACTGTGGGTCATTAAGCATGTTGTTTGAATACTTCTCTTAAGCTTGCTAGTCTCATATGATTTTGTATGTGGCCATCATTATCGAAGAGTAATTATGATGTTGTAATATTCCACGCAGGTCGACCCCACGGGTGGCAAACTCCTCAATCTTGTCATGACATCAAGAGCATAAAATTAATCTCAATAACAAAGCCAAAGTTGTGGAATAGGGGAGGAGGAGGAGCAAGTGACCAGTACTGTTAAAAAGAGGATAGTGTGATACATGTTGATCAGAGAGAACCTTCTATGTCACTGATGCAAGAGCTTTCTTCACTAGTGTGCACCAGATGCTTAAAAGCGCTCCGTTTGGAAATGTCCAGATCCTGCACCATACCATCTAAATGTCGATGGGTGCATGAAAAGGAACATATTTCACCACTTCGATGGATCTAGCTTGAAGTATAGTCCGGTGAACAAAGCGAACTCAGAAGATCTCCCTAGAGAATGACAAGCTCATATGGGTGTGGCAAGCTGACGATAGAGTTTCAAATATGTCAACGCACCTTTGAGAAGCAACATCCGTTAATGTTGAGATACATACTGTGGCATTATTTAGGCTGTAAGGAATACATGTGGAGGGATGAAAGGGCCTTAAAACCCTAGTCTCCTTTGCTCTTACATGTCCATAAAGATTGTCTATGCGAAACTATTAGAGATGGAGAGTTTCAAATTGAACCTAGAAGGTTATGTTTAATGCATACAATTTTGGTAGCCTAGCAGATTGATGCATATACAAAGAAAGTCTCTAGAGACACATGATAGAAAGGGTCAACATTAAAAGCGGCCATCATTTGGTTTGAGTAGCAGATTTCAACTCTCAGCCTTTCAAAACAAAAGGCATTCATGTTATGAAGTGGTGGCCATGACATAAAAGATTGTTATCTAGTTGCGCTAGTAATCGGAGGAAAAGAAAATGTCATGTTGTATATTAAAACCAAGGCACGAAAGGATAGAAACATATGGTTTTAATACCATATGAGATGCACAGATCGTGAATCATATAAGGACACATTTCAAATAGGTTTAAAACCTGTTGAGCCGATATATTAATCAAATCTTGTGGGAAAGACATGGAGCGGAGTGCATGATATGTTATAATGACCATGGCACGTTGCATGGACGCAAATGTTCGATGGTTTTGAGAAAATACATACATTGGGTGATCCAAAGTCGTGGTGCGAATTACAAAACTCTTAACCATGTTTCAAAGGGTTCGAAATAACATGTTTTTCAGACCAAAGGTTGATATCATATAAACATTACAATGGGCGCCGAGCAGACACATATGAATTTTGTGTTACCATGGGTGCAAGTAGTTTGATAGTACAGGTTCAATCCACGTGGGGCAGGAATATGGCAGTAAACCTTACGTTTGGCACACACCATGAGTGGACACGTTGCATGGAGCCAATGTAAATGTACATATATATGCATGGCACTGAACTTTTCAACTTACGGTGAACGTTGGAGTGGATATAACACAACGGTCAAACGTATGATTAAACACGGACCACAGCTATGGCAGAGTTTATTCTTTAGAGAGGATATATAATATTTGGTCAAAAGGCTATTTTAAAAATGGAGTCAAACATTCCGATGGTGGGTTTCAACCTATCATGAAACAGTCGGAGTGGATTCACAGTCATCCAAAGCTGTGTTTAACATGGAACGAAATAGTGAAACAAAACCTACGGTGGCATGTTATAACAACTATAGTACGATGATGATAATCTATGTTTTGAGCGTTGCGAGAATAATATGTTAGAGGAGAGAGTAATATAAACTAAACAAAGAGAAGGTATTACGAATGAGTTTAAAGGTTCGATGGCTGTTTTCAACTTGCGTAAAAGTTTTGGAGCAGATATAAAATATTCCATGGTCTAAAGTCGCAAAGAACCGAACATGCAATGTTTACGTTGCATGGAACCAACGTAAACGTTTATATATATATACGTGGCGGTCAAAATTTCCAACTAAAGCATGGAGTGGAGTGCTATGAGTGTAGTGGCATGTTAAAACCGACAATCTGTAACCACGTTTTAAGCGGTGCAAGAACCATATGGTTTCAAATCCGTATAGCAGGGCGGAGCAAACTATAGAAACATTACAAATGGCTCAGATATGTCTATGGAAAAATTTTATCTAGATATTTTGGATAGAGAAATAGAAACAATCCAAACGAGGGAGCGGGTTCAATGTCCTCGTCCAGCTGTTTCCGGCCCTTTTTTTGTTTTCAAATTAGGAATGGCTCGCTGATGGAGAAAGTTTCCCAGTACCGAGCGTTACGTTCAGCGCCTCCCCAGAATGCATTGATGACATTTAGTAACAGTCCATTATCACTATATCAGTGTTTCGGTGGAGGCGGAAGTGTATGCCATTACCCAACGTGGTTTTAGCTGCAACAGCATGGAAAGTGGCATGCAATTCCATCCTGAATGCATGCACTTGGATTCAGCTGTATTGGTTTTGTCATTGCAGTAGGATACAGATCTGTCAGGGAAGAGCGAAACGCTCCATCGAACCAACGCAGCAACGACTGTGGAGCATTATTTCCAGAGTGACAAATCCCTCCATTAGAGTAGATGAGAAATGTTCTATTACAGGATAAAAGTTTCGCCTTGAAAATTATGACGAAGATGTTGATTCAAGGAGGCTTAGGGTTCAATGTTAAATCAGTAAATTAGGAACAACCTTAAGTTAAAATGATTTTGTTGACATGACCATCCCTGCCTGAAAAGAGGGCATGAAATAACTAACTCAAATCTCAATGTAGGTCCAGTAGATCAACGTTATTAGATTTCCTTTGGAAGACTGGTTTTGTTAACATCGTGTGAATATAGCATAGCAATGGTGTTGGTCTGCTTATAACCTGACTTTCCACCACAAAGACAAGTTGTTCGAAGGGCAAGAGATTTTTCGGAGTGCGTTCCTTCCTGCAACTTCACTAAGGAGCAGCGCCCTCAGCTTATTTGTCATGACAGCATGCAGACTCATCAACCCCATTTCGAAGGGGCATTCCCTCAGTAAGATCTTGGCGCAAACTTTCGAACATGATGAAAGTATCATTGGAGCCCGACATAGTTTTCGTTGTGGAGAACACAAGCAGCATGTTGCCCAAATCAACACTTTTGTTCCATTGGGAGGAAACAAAGCATTTCCCAGCAAGCGAGAGAGTTGGTACAATGATGGCATATGTGTTGGTTATTCTTAGTCCCCTACTAAATCAAAATCTGGGAGCCAGAAACGCATCACATGCAGTGGGAGATGGCACAAGCAAAAGCCCTTTGGGTTCTACTTTGTTTCACTACAACATCTGGATCAAGAGAACTTGATAAGGACTATCATCAGGATATAACATTTGATCACACAGGGGTCCAACGTTTTCATTTTACTTGTGTAATTAATTAAATGTGCTTCCTAACATATTCAAGCAAATGAAGATGATGTAACCTAAGACATGTGATTGGGTGGAAGCTATCGATTTACACGATGAGTCGGAGTTCTTGTGCCAGAGGACCGCCATGCCACGAGGATGAGGAATAATACTACAAATCTGCCAACATCTGTCAGTTTATGTCGCATTTCTTCAAGCTCAGGTCGCAGCATTTCTTCAAGTCGCAGTCGTCGATGGCCGAGGCTGCGGTACCGGAATCCCAAGCATTCGTAAGGTCGTGATTCTTGTGGGTTTTTCCGCTTCTTTATACTCTCACACTCCAAAGAACCTAGTCGCAAGGTCGCAAGGTCACATCTCTTAGGTTTTTCCGCCTTTTGCAACCCAGTGACCTAGTCGCAAGGTCACAAGGTCACATCCCTTAGGTTTTTCCGCCTTTTGCGACCCCGTGACCCAGCGACCTAGTCGCAAGGTCGCAAGGTCACATTTCTTCGGTTTTCCTCCTTTTTGCGACCCCACGACCCAGCTTCCTAGTCACAAGGTCGCAAGGTCACACTTCCTCTTTTTTCCGAGATTTGCGACTTCGCGACCCTGCAACCTAGTCGCAAGGTTGCAAAACTCAGTCAGGTCGCAGGTCGTAGAATAGACTGGGTCGCAACGTAGCCCAACGGTCAGGAAGATGAAAGGTTAAGGAAGCCCAAAGGGAAGGTTTTGCATGATAAATACTCCCTCGGGAGCTTGTAAAAGGATCTTTGGTTTGGGACTCAAGCTGAGTATATTGTATTACCAGAGGATTATACACTTAAGCATTAATACAAGAAATTTGAAAAATCCCCATGTGGATCTGGTGTTGTCTTATGTATTAGCACTGTCGAGTATTATATTTGTAGTTTCTGAACATCCTAAGATTAAGGGAACTGTATTTTCAATTCACATCATAGTTGCATAACAGTTTGCTGACTATGTTAATGGTGGTTGAGTTTATTTCAATTTCTTAGCAAATTTTGATGACTATTTATCTGCGTTCGTGTTATCATTTAAACTTTTAGGAAGTGAAGGGTGCTCTTGCCGTGAGGAACTGTTTCCTTTGCGGTCAGAATAGTTTGCAAGCATGACCCTAATGAAGTGTTGCTAACGACACTTCCTTCGGTCTTCATGCTTTGTTATTTCCTCTTTCCACTCATAGTGCTGCATGTACATTTAATGCATCAATCATATGTCTTGTATCAGTTGATTAGGTGTGTACCCACTGTTTTATAGAGTTTAAGCGAGACCCAAAGCAAAGGAGAAATCAGTGGTAGTCGGACCCACACCCTGGACGGGATCCCTATTCCAAACAGTTCAAGGTCTAATTGGGACCTTTTACCGGGGAGATCCCCTACTGTTGGACGGGATAGATTTTCCCGTCAACAGAATTGGCGCTAGAAGGAGGGCCAGATGACAAGATGAGCGCTTAGAGCCTGCAGTTAATCTCATATCTGTAATGGCTCGTTCACAAATCATTCTCCCGAGATGTTTGTCGGAGTTTTATGAGCCTCGATATTTCATCCCTGATGAACTTATGTATCACTTGTCCCAGTTAAAATTCGATGGTGAAAATGGGGTGTTCATAACCCAACACTTTCTAGATTTCTGTGACTTTGGTGAGTGCTACGAAATTGACGATGAAGTTTTGATTTGTTTGCTTTTGTTCCTCACTCTCGAAGGTCGCGCTAAGCAATGGTGCCGCACATTGCCGAAAGCTTCCATCCATTCATTTGAACAAATCGCCAGTGAATTGCGACAAGCTTTCCACAGGTACAATTTGCAAAGTGTAGTGATAAAGCTAAATGACATTAGAATGGAACCTCAGGAATCTCTGGATGCATTATCTATTAGATTTGTTCATTTTTTTTTTGAGTTCCCTCAAAGGGATGTTGATTGGAAATTTTTAAGTGAACAGTTCAAGTATGTGATTCTCGTTTCCCTTGAACAATTTCAGTTAGATCCTAGTGTTCCCTATGATAACCCGCAAGTTACCGGCTGTTCATATTTTGTCCCTAATTCTTTGTTGTCCATCTCCCCGAGTCCAGACCACACTCTAGCCTCCCAGGAGAGTATTTCTATGTGTGACATTCTCGCTCCTCCTCCTGAGTTGTCGAATAGTCGAGGTACGACCTCGAAAGTTCTGAGAAATGATGGATGGGTGCATGGAGATGAAGCCTACGGTACTCCCTTTGAATATTTCACACACCATGTTGAATCAGAGCTTGAAAGCCCCAGTGGCTCATTATCTCTCTCGGTTCATGAAACCTACCTCAAGCCCACTCGGTGTCCCCTAGACACAAACCTAAATTTGATTCGCATACTGATTATGAATCGACTCCTACCCCGCAGAAAGTTGATTCTCTTACAATGCCTGCCAGATCATCGTTTTCTCTAAATGACACGGATGCACATGTTGAAAAGCCTTGTGGGGTTAACACCCCTGCGATTCAATCTTTTCGTTCATTATTCCCCAGTTGGTTTCCCTATCCCGTCACACCAATAATTTCTTCGGGACATTCAAAATTTCCTTATACTGGTATTGGCGGCAATTGTAAACCTGTAGATGGTGTTTCACAATCACAGTTCAAAATCGATGAATCTTTCAGATCTGATCATTCTCACTTGGAATCTTTAGACATCCATAGGAGTGATTTCCTATCTGGGCAACCTCAAGATGTCCTCTTTATTGATCCATCATAGTTGGTAACTCCCGGGGAGCCTAACTTGCCAGGTACCCAACTTGATCAAATCAATGGTTGTAGCGATCACTCCTTATCTGAAAGCACTTTCAATCATACCAACGAGGACGGTCAATCGCATCTCTTTGCTGACCATATAGAGACCCCAAAATTTGATGATTCGCTTTGGGAAGATTCAAGTACCCATCAGGGGATTGAGGCGCTTACGCTTATGCCGGCCATTACCCCTAGTCCTGCTGATCCTGACAAGGCCCCTCAAACAACTCCAAGCATAACCACGTCAGATATCATTTCGTCTGGGCGTATTTTTCATTCTCATGAGGTTTCCCTGAGCACATATTCCTGTCCCCCAGCAGTTGGTGTGCAAAAACCAATATATCCCAATTTATTCACTGGCAAGAAAACGCCAGCCATTGTCTCTGATCTTTCTAGTTGTTGCCCAACCAGTACCACTTGCAATCAGACACTAACATGTGATTTTTCCCAAATCCCTCAACTTCCTGGAAACCTTACGGTATCCACCCCATCCTGGCGAATCTAAAGAATCTGATACATTGGATCATCAATATGTTAGCGCGCAAACATTTCGCCGAACTGATATAGAGCTCACTGATATCTTTCCAATCACTACAATTGATGATCACGCCCATTCACCTATTTATCCCGCCAAGCAATTGACGTTGGGAAACCCCTCGCTCGAAGGTCTGGATTTTTTTCAAGGCGGTGAGGAATTTCAGGCTCCAATAAACGTGGATTCAGATCCCCATACCCTTGACCCAACCCAGGAGTGACCTTGGACTAGGGTTTTCAAAACTAGGGTTTCTACGCTGGGATGCGCATGCATCTATAATTCGCCTGGCACTTGCTTATTATTTCCATTCCATAAAAATAATGGTCCTCAACACCATGATAAGATTGCCGGTCAACTCGACCAACCCTTTCTGGTTGATGTGCCTGAAAATAGGTGGTGGCTTACCCAGCGCCCATAATATCTAGGATTGTGCATGAATGAATGTGTGTCATTTATAAATGTTGAGTTTCAAGAACATATTGCTGGGTATCAAGATGAGAATGGGATTCAGCTTGCACAATCTGTTATGGCATGTTCTTTGGTAAGTATCTCTGATCATCTTGTCGTGGCACCTGCTCCTCAGGTAATTTTTGTTGCTGTTGCACTTTTTTGGATACTAGCTCTGATCTTGATCATTTTTGTTCTTGCAAGTCAAGTACTAATGCGGTGACTACACTGGAAAGCTGATTTTACATAGCCCCACCGCATCATTGGTTAAACTAGGTTTTAGGTGTAGGCTAGCTAGGACCTGAAATAAATTTGTTTTTAGTTCAAAGTTAATTAGGTTTACTTGCTAAATTTTTACTTCATGATTTAAAAGTGTGTTTTTTATTTTACGATTAATATCCTAGGCATCATCATGTTACAATTGTTTTGCACTCATTTCTTTGTCGTTTGCTTGATGCTGCATAAATAATTACTGCTTGTATTGCGCCTCTTTCCCACCTACAACTAGTTAATCATTCTCCCACATGGCATGGCATTGCATCTTGAGCCTCGGCTATTACATTGCGTCGTATTCTCTCTCCCTCACATCATTTTTTGTCATATCACCTGCCACTTCATGAGCCCTCATTGCAACCCTATCACCTTGCAGTCTTGTTTTCCCCCGATTGTTGAAACAGTAACCCCATTGTTTTGCGTGAGGTTGTGGTGGCTATCTCAAGAGGTAGCTTTCTCTTAAATGCAGTCATCGAAGTCACATTCTCAACAAGAGGCCTATGAGTCTAAACTTATTTAGCCAGGGAGATACGAGCTGGTTGCTTATGGGAGACCTAATGAGTTTGAATGGCCCATACCCGTAGCCTAAGCCTTGTGCCCAGCGTAGTCATGGACATCTTAATGACCTATTTTGCATGCTTCGCCTATTGTGGTGAATGGGATGTGAAGGTTTGGCACAAGGGTAAACCCAAAATAGGATATCTTTCAGTTTCTGCAAAACAAGAAACAACCTCTCTTGCTCGTAAAATAAGTCGGGATCCCTCATCTGCCCATGGAAAATAAGTGCCACGAGCACATGAAAATAAGTGCTACAAGAATATGAAACAAGTAAGGGTAAGGATCGAGAAATGCTTCCTGCGCAGAGAGGTAATGCAATGACTCCGCCGGGGTACTGACGAGGCTCGCTGGCAGCGGAGCAACGTTTGTGATTTCTTGAAGTGACTCCGCCGGGGTACTGTCCAGACCTGCTGGTAGTGGAGCAGCACTAGAAACTTACTTTAAAAGGTCCTGAAAATAATAAACCCACTGCCTTTCCCTTCACATCATCAACAAGCTACTGGCGTCTGTGAGCTTTCTCTTTGATGTGTTTCTGATTAGCAGGACTTAGTTGAGGCACAAGGATTAGGCATACCTGTAAAGGGCCAAAGTAACACAAAGGGAACCCGCGTAACTTGTTGTGATACTGACAGAGATGCTGGATTCTACCAGTGGTTCACAATTTGTTGTAGCCACTACAACACCACCCAAAATTTTGGATATATTTAAAATTTCGGGTTGCCCCTCTGCTCACTTAGGCGTTGAAGTCTTTCACCCGACTTGCAATCAACTACATCCCAGCGACCTATCCCCAACCCCTCACGGGTTGTCTCGCCATCATCAGATTTCATTGTTGCAATCACGCCATATGTGGGAAGGATCATCCAACATACACCCGAATACCCTTACCCCAGTCACGCCATGTGTAATGAGATTTCCATGCATGCATTCGAATGGAAACCTTTTTTGTATTGACGATTAAAGGCCCTCCCGCTATGGGTCATTAAGCATGTTGTTTGAATACTTCTCTTAAGCTTGCTAGTATCATATGCTTTTGTCTATGGCCATCATTATTGAAGAGTAATTATGATGTTGTAATATTCCACGTAGGTCGACCCCCGGGTGGAAAACTCCTCAATCTTGTCATGACATCAAGAGCATAAAATTAAGCTCAATAATGAAGCCAAAGTTGCGGAATAGGGGAGGAGGAGGAGCAAGTGACAAGTACTATTAAAAGGAGGATAGTGTGATATATTTTTATCAGAGAGAACCTTCTATGTCACTGATGTAAGAGCTTTCTTCACTAGTGCGCACCAGATGCTTAAAAGTGCTCCGTTTGGAAATGTCCAGATCCTGCACCATACCATCTAAATGTCGATGGGTGCATGCAAAGGAACATATTTCGCCACTTTGATGGATCTAGCCTGAAGTATATCCCGGTGAACAAAGCAGACTCAGAAGATCTCCCTAGAGAATGACAAGCTCATATGGGTGTGGCAAGCCGACGACAAAGTTTCAAATATGTCAACACACCTTTGCGAAGTAACATCTGTTAATGTTGAGATACATACTGTGGCATTATTTAGGCTGCAAGGAATACATGTGGAGGGACCAAAGGGCCTTAAAACCCTAGTCTCCTTTGCTCTTACATGTCCATAAAGATTTTCTATGCGAAAATATTAGAGATGGAGAGTTTCAAATTGAACCTAGAAGGTTATGTTTAATGCATACACTTTTGGTAGCCAAGCAGATTGATGCATATACAAAGAAAGTCTCTAGAGACACATGATAGAAAGGGTCAACATTAAAAGCGGCCATCATTTGGTTTGAGTAGCAGATTTCAACTCTCGAACTTTCAAAACAAAAGGCATTCATGTTATGAGGTGGTGGCCGTGACATAAAATATCGTTATCTAGTTGCACTAGTAATCAGAGGAAAAGAAAATGTCATGTTGTATATTAAAACCAAGGCACGAAAGGATAGAAACATATGGTTTTAATACCATATGAGATGCATGGATCGTGAATCATATAAAGACACATTTCAAATAGGTTTAAAACCTGTTGAGCGGATATATTAATCAAATATTATGGGAAAGACATGGAGCGGAGTGCATGATATGTTATAATGACCATGGCACGTTGCATGGATGCAAATGTTCGATGGTTTTGAGCAAATACATACATTGGGTGATCCAAATTCGTGGTGCGAATTACAAAAATCTTAACCATGTTTCAAAGGGTGCGAAATAACATGTTTTTCAGACCAAAGTTTGATATCATATAAACATTACAATGGGCGTCGAGCAGACACATGAATGTTGTGTTACCATGGGTGCAAGCAGTTTAATAGTACAGGTTCAATCCACGTAGGGCAGGCATATGGCGGTCAACCTTACGTTTGGTGCACACCATGAGTGGACACGTTGCATGGAGCCAACGTAAATGTACATATATATGCATGGCACACAAATTTTCAACTTACGATGAATGTTGGAGTGGATATAACACAACGGTCAAACGCATGATTAAACACAGACCACAGCTATGGCAGAGTTTATTCTTTAGAGAGGATATATAATATTTGGTCAAAAGGCTCTTTTAAAAATGGATTCAAACATTCCAATGGTGGGTTTCAACCTATCATGAAACATTCAGAGCGGATACACAGTCATCCGAAGCTGTGTTTAACATGGAACGAAATAGTGAAACAAAACCTACGATGGCATGTTATAACAACTATAGTGCGATGATGATAATCTATGTTTTGAGCGCTGCGAGAATAATATGTTGGAGGAGCGAGTCATATAAACTAAACAAAGAGAAGGCATTACGAATGAGTTTAAAGGTTCGATGGCTGTTTTCGACTTGCGTAAAAGTTTTGGAGCAGATATAAAATATTCCATGGTCTAAAGTCGCATAGAACCGAACGTGCAATGTTTACGTTGCATGGAGCCAACGTAAACATTTATATATATGTGTGGCGGTCAAACTTTCCAACTAAAGCGTGGAGCGGAGTGCTATGAGTATAATGGCATGTTAAAATCGACAATCTGTAACCACGTTTTAAGCGATGCAAGAACCATATGGTTTCAAAGCCGTATAGCAGGGCGGAGCAAACTATAGAAACATTACAAATGGCTCAGATATGTCTGTGGCGAAATTTTATCCAGATATTTCGAATAGAGAAATAGAAACGATCCAAACGAGGGAGCGGGTTCAACATCCTCATCCAGCTGTGTCTGACCCTTCGTTTGTTTTCAAATTAGGAATGGCTCGCTGATGGAGAAAGTTTCCCAGTACCGAGCATTACGTTCAGCGCCTCCCCAAAATGCATTGATGACATTTAGTAACAGTCCATTATCACTAGATCAGTGTTTTGGTGGAGGCGGCAGTGTTTGCCATTACCCAACGTGGTTTTAGCTGTGACAGTGTGGAAAGTGGCATGCAATTTCATCCTGAATGCATGCACTCGGATTTAGCTGTATTGGTTTTGTCATTGGAGTAGGATACAGATCCGCCAGGGAAGAGCGAAATGCTCCATCGAACCAACGCAGCAACGACTGTGGAGCATTATTTCCAGAGTGACAAATCCCTCCATTACAGTAGATGAGAAATGTTCTATTACAGGATAAAAGTTCTGCCTTGAAAATTATGACGAAGATGCTGATTCAAGGAGGCTTAGGGTTCGATGTTAAATCAGTATATTAGGAACAGCCGCAAGTTAAAACGATTTTGTTGACATGACCATCCCTGCCTCCAAAGAGGGCGTGAAATAACTAACTCAAATCTCAATGCAGGTCTAGCAGATCAACGTTATTAGATTTCCTTTGGAAGACTGGTTTTGTTAACATCGTGTGAATATAGCATAGCAATGGTGCTGGTCTGCTTATAACCTGACTTGCCACCACGAAGACAAGTTGTTCGAAGGGCAAGATATTTTTCGGAGTGCGTTCCTTCCTGCAACTTCACTAAGGAGTAGCGCCCTCACCTTATTTGTCATGACATCATGCAGACTCATCAACCCCATTTCGAAGGGGCATTCCCTCAGTAAGATCTTGGTGCAAACTTTTGAACATGATGAAAGTATCATTGGAGCCCGGCATAGTTTTCGTTGTGGAGAACACAAGCAGCATGTTGCCCAAATCAACACTTTCGTTCCATTGGGAGGAAACAGAGCATTTCCCAGCAAGCGAGAGAGTTGGTACACTGATGGCATATGTGTTGGTTATTCCTAGTCCCCTACTAAATCAAAAGCTGGGAACCAGAAACGCATCACATGTAGTGGGAGATGGCACAAGCAAAATTCCTTTGCCTCATCAATGGGTTTTCACTACAAACATTCAGATCCCAAGAGAACTTGATAAGGACCAAGCTGTGACATAACATTTGACCACACAGGGGTCCAAAGTTTTCATTTTACTTGTGTAATTAATTAAATGCGCCTCTTAACATTGTTATTCAAGCAATGAAGACATGTAACCTAAGATATGTGATTGCAGGTGGAAGCTGTCAATTTACACGATGAGTCAGAGTTTTTCCCAGCAAGCAAGAGGACCAGTTTTCAAAGCATGTGAGATGAGGAATACTGCTACAAAATCCGCAGATCTGCTTGAAGTCGCAGGTCGCAGATTTCTTCAAGTCGTAGGTCGCTGATGGCTGAGGTCGCGAGGTTGCAAATCCCAGCAAGTCACAAGGTCGCATCTCTTAGGTTTTTCCTCCTTTTGTAACCCCGCGACCCAGTCACCTAGTCGCAAGGTCACAAGGTTGCATCTCTTAGGTTTTTCCGCCTTTTACGACCCCGAGACCCAGCGACATAGTCGCAAGGTCGCAAGGTCGCATCCCTTAGGTTTTTCCACCTTTTGCGACCCCGTGACCCAGCGACCTAGTCGCAAGGTCGCATTTCTTCAGTTTTCCTCCTTTTTGCAACCCCGCGACCCAGCAACCTAGTCGCAAGGTCGCAAGGTCGCACTTCCTTTGTTTTCCGAGATTTGCGACTTCGTGACCCCGCGACCTAGTCGCAAGGTCGCAAAACTCAGTCAGGTCACAAGTCGCAGAACAGACTGGGTCGCAAGGTAGCCCAATGGTCAGGAAGATGAAAGGTCAAGGAAGCCCAAAGGGCAGGTTTTGCATGATAAATACTCCCTCGGGAGCTTGTAAAAGGATCTTTGGTTTGGGACTCAAGCTGAGTATACTGTATTACCAGAGGATTATACACTTAAGCATTAATACAAGCATTTTGAAAAATCCCCTTCTGGATCTGGTGTTGTCTTATGTATCAACACTGTCGAGTATTATATTTTCAGTTTCTGAACATCATAAGATTAAGGGAACTGTATTTTCAATTCACATTATAGTTGCATAACAGTTTGCTGACTATGTTAATGGTGGTTGAGTTTATTTCACTTTCTTAGCGAATTTTGATGACTATTTATCTGCGTTCGTGTTATCATTTAAAATTTTAGGAAGTGAAGGGTTCTCTTGCCATGAGGAACTGTTTCCTTTGCGGTCAGAATAGTTTGCAAGCATGACCCTAATGAAGTGTTGCTAACGACACTTCCTTCGGTCTTCATGCTTTATTATTTCCTCTTGCTACTCATAGTGCTGCATGTACATTTAATGCATCAATCATATGTCTTGTATCAGTTGATTAGGTGTGTACCCACTATTTTATAGAGTTTAAGCGAGACCCAAAGAAAAGGAGAAATCAGTGGTAGCCGGACCCACACCCCGGACGGGATCCCTATTCAAAACGGTTCAAGGTCTAATTGGGACCTTTTACCGGGGAGATCCCTTGCTGTTGGACAGGACAGATTTTCCCGTCAATACAATGCTAATCATTACTTGACTTAGTATTGCTTCCGTCATAAATTTTCATTCGTGCAAGGAAATCATATCACAATAATGGCTATGTTATTTCCTCTCACTTTCCGGTCACTTCCGCACAAGATACTATTATGAAAACTTCGAAATTTTGCATTTTTACCGCATATGTTAGTAATTAATCAACCGCCCACTCCTTCACATGTAGACTATCATTACCAAATTCTGACATTCCCCTATCTGCATTCATGAGCGACCAAATCTCTCCTGTACTTGAGGGTGTGGGCACCCTTTCTTCAAGGGAGGGGGTGTAATTGGCCTTAATTCGGCAAGCATGTGAAATCCCTGCACAAATATCATTAGACACATCGCTAAGACTAGAGGAACACTAAAATTAAGGCATGAATATTATCTACGCAAAGACAAAATCTCTTTTCTGTTTTCATACAACATCCAATCGAAACAACAGAGACAAGAAGAAGAACAATTAGAGGAAAAGAGCATATCAGCTATGGGAGGAAATATTCTTCAAAGCGAGCTTGCAAAATTTCCAATTTCAGAGGCAGTGAGTGCCATCCTCCAGCGAGCTACATGGCTGAAATGTTTACACATATTACAGGGATTTGACACGAGAACTGCAATCGAATTTTTGCAAAATCTGCAAGAAGGGAAAAATAGAGTCAAAGGTGGAATTATACAAGTTACATAGGGAATTATTGTGGAACTTTTTGGAATACCAGCACACGAAGAAAGATGGGCAGAGAAGCATCTCCTCCTGAGAGAATTAGTAGCAGCATACCAAGACCCAGATGAACCATTGGAACGAAAAAATAGAGGGATTAACCCTACCTCTTTACACCAGCCATGGCAAGAGTTCATGACATTCATCCAGAAGTTTATTACATGCGAAGGACGTTAGGATGTGGTAAAACTTCAACAGCTCAAAATTTTAGCTGCACTTAAATAAAAAAATTCAATTAATCTGCCTACCTTTTTGAATTTTGTATTGCATGATACTATTGTTCGATTGAGGAGAGCCAAGAATCCCCAAGCAGTGGTTATTCACTAGGGGTTAATAAAACTAATCATCATTCATGAGCTAGATAGGCAACAGATAACCTGGGATAATTTCGTTAACCCCGAGGCACATGAACCAGAAGTAAACCCTGACGGAATCGAAATTGAGCCCCCCAGGGTAAACACACCAAAAATAAAAAAGGACCTGAACCTCAACGTTAGAGCCAAGCAAGAAAAAATGGTCCAAGACACCCCAAGGAACCTAGAACCTTAACCAAAACCATCTCATGCACCTTTTCAATATTTCAAGGAGGAAATGGCCCAAGTCCTAGGAAAAATAAGGATAAACTATGAATCGAGAAACCCATTGGAAGCAGGGGAGCAAGAGGAAATTTTTGATAAATCCACCACCCATAGTAGCTCTGGTCACACTAACGTCCTACCTGACCAAGAGGAACCGCGAGATGATGAGGCTCTGTCTCCTATTGATAATTATGAAGTGTGTAGTGATGGACAGACAGAGGAGAGATTGGAATCACAAGATCATTCAGGTGACACTGTCCTTGTGGAGCAGAGCACACACACAGAGACAACCCATTTGTCACCAGGAGGTAGCATCGCTCCTCCTAGTTAGGATCCTTACATTGAGGTAAATTTTGAAGATGTAATCAGAAACACCATTTTAGATGCAATCCTTGAAAAGGGGAATTCCGCTCTCCTACCACCTGCTAAAATAAGGTCAGGTTCAGATGAAAGGAGAAGTGAGAAACTAAGAAGGTCCTACAAGAGATTGAAGAAATTGGTAAAATATCTGAGAAAACAAATAAAGAAAGAAAGAAGGGCCCGGAAGCCAAAGACAAAAACCTCTATTGTAGGAACTCAAACAGAACTAGTAAATATTGTTGAAAGTGAAATGCAAATTGACTTAGCCGATACTATGGAAACTGGAATAAAAACCAATTTGATAACTACTACTGAAACTGAAATATAGACCAACCTAGTAGAAACCACCAAGGCTGAAGTGCAGATAGAACTGGAAAACACCATCGAAGCCTCCACCCAAACTAAGCAGAAGGTTATAGAGGAAAAGGGGACCCAAACAGAGGAAGCCCCTGCCTATGCCCATCTAATAAAGAAAGATGCCAACCGGAAATTACGCAATGAACTAGTGCAAGTGTGGCATGAACTAACACAGTGTAGGAAGGAGGTGGTGCCATTACAATAATATCAGGCACTGCTAAAAGAGTTCACTTACCTCTCCTCCACAGAAGATGAGACATTTTCCCAGCTTAGAGGAGAGTAGAAAAAGGTTAAAGTGGTACAAGAGCAGGTGGAGCAAGCTAAGAAGCAAATATCTACAATTTTCTCTCTATATAATGATGCGCTACCATGAAAATCTCCAGCAACCAACTATGCCTTGTTCCTAACATAACGGTATTTACTCTTGAAAGTTAAAGTTGTCAGGGTAGGAAAATCCACTACTTTTAGGACCATAGAAAAATTTGTCCATTGTTGTAATGATCAGGATGAGCAGGTCCAGCACCTCTTGTGTGAGCTTTACATATATAAATTCTTCTTAGAAGAAGACACAGACAACAACCCTAGCCCCTTCATAGGGGATGTGCAACTACAAGACTTCCTTTTATTTTCTAAAAACCAGATCAGGTGGGCCAAAGCCTATGGCATCTTCCAAAAAAGAGAGCATAGTCTAGATTTATGGGTTACGGAGGAGCCTACAAAACCCATGCAACTGATCATCCAACACAAAAAATTCATGAGAAGGCAAGGTGTGAGGACCAGGTTGGGACCCATCCATAAATATATCATAGAAAATGCACGAGAATAATTTGGGGACATTCGTGAAGTGGCCTTAGCAGCAACAAAGAAAAGATGGATGGCCCCCACAAACAATGTGAAGAATAGGGAGCCATTCAGTTACAAGAAATTCAAGGTTGCTGCCTCCAGATTCCTTTCATACAGCAGCTTGGTCTACAGCATGGGGCCTACCTGGTTGGGATGTAGATACATAAACCGTCTCCTCTGGTATCCTCCCGAGGATTATAATCATAATTACGAATTACCAGAAGGAGCCACAGGTGCTACCTTTGAACTCATGAAATGAAAAAAAGGCTTTAGAGCATACAACGAAAAGGACTACCCTGCCTACTCCTTAACACAGCGACATCTCAATCATCTATTTGCATGAGGACATGCAACTACGTAAGTAGGGGAGTATGTTGGGCCCAAATTAAGGTATTTTCTCACCCTGTAAGTACTTCAAATTATGGTGTAATTTTGGGGGAATTGCTCTTCATATTAACAATAAAGAGAATAAAAGATTATGAAAATGAGAACAATTATACTAATGATGAGAATGATGTTTTTGTAATAGAAAATTGACTTCTCTTATCTCTACATGTAGGAAGGCATAACGGTTGGACCAATAGGAAACAAAAGCCAACCAACAAACACACACATATGAAATCTTGGTAACTCCCAGCGGCTGACAGAAGGCAAACAGATGAATTCAAGTCTAAGAACTCAAACGATAGCCATGTGCAGCAGGCTGTTGTTTGGGAAATACTTTCACATTTTTGAAATCACCTTTAAAAGGGAAAAGGAAGGATGAGAAGGGAGTCAGAGACAAGATAGGAAATTCATTCTGTAATGGACACATCAGAAACAGTCTATCTAATTGTGTTTTGTAACATCACTGGATGTAATATAGAGCTTTGAACAAGAATCTTTTGAATTTTTTACTGCGCTAGGACTTCTGGTGGTCTAGGCCCAACCTCTGGAAGTTCCACGCAAGTTTTCATACTATGTGTAGTTGCAGAACCAATGCTTAAGTGTCTGATGTAGTTGTAAAGTATATTTCCATTCAATAAAGCTACCATTCTCTTTCTTCAAGATTGTTAGAAATTGCGTTCTCGAATTAGGAAAATCACAATTGTATTTTCCGACTTACGACAATATTTCATTATCAGTAGATAGTTCCAATTCTTTTAATACCATTGCATTTGAGTTACAGATCGTAGAATAAACTGATTTCAATATTATCTGTCTTTATGAATTGCATTCTTCTTTTAGCATAACGAAGCATTCAACCATCGATCAATTTTGATTAATTAAGTCATAAAGAGAATTCCATTTCAAAATTACTTAAATGATTGTTGTATGATTTATTTAATTCGCTTCAGTTATATTGTTGTTCCATTACTGTTCAGCTTAGTTATCCTGCGATTTCATTACTTCTCAGCTAGTTATACTGATGTTCCATTACTGCTCAGTTAGCTAGATTGCTGATTCAATTCAATTCCATTACTGTTTAGCTTAGTTAGATGGTTGTTCCATTTAATTCCATTTTTGTTCAGTTTATTTAGATCGTTGTCGAATTCAATTCATTTGCTTCTTGATTTCTCTAGATTGTTGTTCGGTTCAGTTAGACTACTGCTTAATTCCATTAGATAGATGAAAAATTTGTTGCTCAATATTAGGTTAAAAACCAATCCAAACCACCCCTCGTAGGATAAGAAAACTTAGGAAGCTAGAGAATTCTTCCTCATAAGTGACAAGGAACATCTATTAGACAACCTGACTCGTATATATTGTGCCAGAACTCTTGAAATAAAAATACTTACCCCAGGTTGATAATTAAATGAGAAAGCACTAGATTTGTCAATAAAAATCCACCTCCAGCACCAACAACCTCATGAACGACCAAGCCCTAAACGAATACCATAGTGGGGTTTCCGGCGACCACCTCTCAGGGATGGATACTACCCAAAAAATTTTGTGGGTGGGTTATTTTTTACCCACCCTATTTCAAAATTGCATTCAAGTAGTCAAACGGTGTGAGTGATGCCAACGTTTCACCCACAAGGCAAGAGCACCTCCTGCTCCTCTACACCCAATCATTGTAGCAGGTCCCTTTTGCAAATGGGGAATCAAATTTATGACATGAAACCATGCATCGTCTGGCAACCACAAATACATCCTTGTAGCCATCGACTATTTCACCAAGTGGGCAGAATCCATGCTTACATATGACAACACAGTAGAAACCGCATCATTGTTTCTCTTCAACCATGTCATCGCACGATTCAGTGTGCCTAAGGAATTAGTATCTGACCATGGAAGGCATTTAGAAAATGAAATATTCTAGGAGATATATCATCACCTAGGATTCAAACATGAATTTGCGTCACCATACTACTCCCAGTCGAATGGACAGGTAGAAGTTGTTAACAAAGTACTCAAAACAATGTTACAACGTATGGTCAACAACCATAAAAAAAGAGAGCAGCATATGGGTTTTTCAACCCTATGGGTATATCAGACAACAGTTTAAACCTCAAGAGGATTCACACCTTTTCAATTGGTATAGAGAGTGGAGGGCGTGATTCCCATTGAATGAAAAATTTCCAACTTACACGTAGCTGCCAAACTCCTCGATGATACCCAACATTTATAGCAACAGTTGGTACAGTTATAACTCGTTGACAAAAATAGACAATAATATCTCCAACATAATGAAGCACATTAGAAAAGGGTAAAAGCATCATTTGATCACAACATCACCCCTCGCTCATTTTCAGAGGAGGGTCTATTCCTCCACTACGATGTTGCAAAAGATGCCTTAGGACCTGGGAAGTTTGAAACATTATGGAAAGGTCCTTACATCATAAAAAATTTCCTCCTCAAAGGAGAATACATCCTGTGAGAGGCTGATGGTACATTCCTAGCTAACCCTGTCAATGGGCTCTACCTCAAAAAATTTCAACCATAAAGGCAGGAAGTCTTAGCCTTAGAGAAAATATGCATGTAACATAATTTTTTTAGATGATCACAATCATCAAGGACTTGTTCTAAAAAATTCTCTTGTGTCATAGATGGATTGCCCCCCGTCCACTATTTTGGATTCGTTGATGGAGCCTCGCGATGGTTACAAAATATAGCAATAGCCGCTTGGGCCATATACTATCATGACCAGTCACCATTCCTCACCAACAGAGTATGTATCAGATCAGCTACCAATAATCAAGAAGAATATGATGCAGCCATCATGCTGTTGAGCGATGCCTCCAACCAGGGCATTCACCGTCTACATCTCTATCTTGATTCATAACTAGTGGTATCACAGTTAAACAATTTTTTTTAAGTACGACATTCACACCTATTTAGGAAGTACTTGCATGCATGACAGTTGAGTCATAGTTTTGATCACATTACATTTACACATATACCAAGAAATAAAAACAAATAGTTGATCACATATCTAACAATATCCTAGACTAGAATGCATCTCGTATAAACCATCATCCATAAAAACAATCATAAATTATAAATATCTGTGATAGATACATAACATCTATCATAAACACAAATAATAACCATAAACACATCATAAGAGCCACAAAAAGTATACATATCATAGATATACATCAAAAAATATATGAGTCCCAATATACAAATAATGTCCCTGACCATCATGTCAATAAAAAAATATATATACATGTCATCAAAATAGGGAAGCATACTCATAATGGGTGCTTTCCCTGAACAACAAATATCTCTAGGGATGAGCCCCACCTGGTGGGTCCTCTGGAACCATGGCTGGACCTGGTTCCAGTAAAGGTGCAATAGCCAAAACTGCAAGTGCCGCACAATGCAAAGTTGGGCGATGCACCCTCTCTTGAGCCATCACTATCTCGAGCCATACATAGTCCAAATCATAAAAAAACCCTCGGGTCAGCATACCTTGGGTCAAACTCTCTAATCGACTCCATGGGTTAGCTAGACCTATTGCACGAGTGTTAGCATCCTCAACTCAAGCCTCTACTGCCAACACTCTAAGTTTAGCAGCAACCAACTGCTCCTCAACCTCCGCAACACGAGCCTCAACTGTTGTTGCTCATGCCTCAGCCACCTTAGCACTAGCAAGGACAACAACATCCCTTCTGGCATTTGTAGTGCTACTGCCCTCCCTTGAAGGGCCCTTGGCACCTCCCCAACCCCCAACCTAGGCCTAACCAACCCCAACTGGGACCCTCCTCATAGGCTGAGGTCCCACCAAGTGGGCTGTAGGACGCCTTGCTGAACCCACATCTGCAAGAGAAACCAAAAATAGTATCAGTGTCACCATATAGATCTATATATGATAAAAATCCTCAAAAATGAAAAAAAACATCAAAGGTCATACCTATTGGGCCCCATGCATATTTGGAAGGAAGACCCATATTCGGGTCCCACGGGAAGTCCATCACCGAGTATGGGTATTCCAAAAACATGTGTGTGTTCAACTCGAACCATGCCTTAACTGTCACATCCCAATAGCGACCCACCTCTCCTACACCTCAGGGCATCACGGGTGCCCACTACCACATCCTAGGATCCCTAGGTGGACCCAATGCATTGCCACAAAAGGCCTAAGCATCACCACCCTCTCATACATGATACTGCATAGGATGATCACATAGGTGAAGTAATTAGTGGTCCCCCTCTGGGCCTTGCCCAGCTATGTCACCATGCCCTAGTAAAACTTGGCGAGCCTAGTCATAGAAGTGACCAGCCTAAAGCCAATGAAAAACTTCAATATGTCGACCCGACGCTCTATGAGGAGATGAATACCCTATTAGGTGAAATTTCATCACCAGGGCACCCCTCTTAGACAAATATGTCATAGAACTAATACAAACACATCCCTTCGTAACCGCCTTAGGACCAAAGTGATCCTGAGCCCAGCGGCAGATGTTCACACCCTTAGTCAGGAGTGGGTGTGGAAGAGCCTTCCCTTGAGGCATTAGACTGGTCATGAAGTAAAAATCAGTCTCCGACTGGATGACGATGTCTCTACTGCACAACACCATAACACATTGTCTCATGTTACAACAACGAATCAGGTATCGAAGTAAGCCATCCTGTGACCTCAGCAGGTTTTTCTCTAAGAAATTCAGCAACCTATACTGTGCCAAAACCCCCCAAGCACCAGGGTCTTGGGCCACAGTTGCTCAAATATAGGGCCAGTATCTCCCATGCCACAAGATCCTGTCACCAGAGAAAAACCAAAAATCAGTGTCTAAAACAAAAAAAATTAAAAATTCTGACCCTGGCACGCCTGTGCAAAGCTTAAGCGCAATAATAGTGTGTCTGTGTTAGATACAGACACGCAAATCATCATGCAAAATTTTTTCCAGACGCGAAGGAATCACGCGAAAATTTCTTTTTGCATGAGTATCCCACAGGTCATCCTTGATTTCCTATGCAATTGAGGCAAAAAATAGGTATAAAGTTCATATAAATCCACATTCGTATGGACCACCTAGGCAAAAAAGTGACAAAATTGAAAATATGGATGTTTAGGGTCCAACCTGACATTGAAGGCACGATTCTTGGGTACTCAGGTTGATCACAATGGCAAAATAATCTTGGGAGCAGGGGCTCAACTCTGATACCAGACTCTCAAAAGACACGAATGAGTTTAAACGAGCCATATTAGCCCATATATCACCCTTTTCCCACTATTCAACAGACCATAACTGGAGCTCAAAATACCCAATTTCAAAACTACGAGAAACACAGTGATCATCACTTCATCATGTTTAAGCTAGGCCCCATAAATCCATGCCTTAGAAAAGGTCATTTTTTTCAGTAACAACAAGTATGCCCTCTCTTATTGCTTTACATTCAAAATTATTTCAAAAATGTTTGTATAAAAAATATGCTTTTACTTGTGGTATTGGTTGTAGTTATTACAAACATGCCAAATCACCATATGTCCCAACTAACAAAGGTACAAGATCAGGTATCATTCTACTCCTAACATGATAAGCTCCCCAAAGAAGCTTTGCATATTCTAACATAATTTCTCCAAATAAATCAACCATAGGTTTCATTCACCCTACCATGTTTATCATCACCCCACCTTGCACATGATAAACATCCTCGCAAGTCGATAGAGCCTTACCCTCTATGGCATCCATCACTCATGTAGACCATACATCAAAGGTCTAGAGACATGACCATAAAAAACCCAAGCTTGGGAAGCACTTAATGTCCATTCATCCATCATACATCAAGTCAAGTTTCACCTATGTCATGTTAAAAACCCCTTCCCGGGCTACCATTCTCATAAACAGATTAAAAACGTGCCACCACGTCTCGCACATAGCCTATCATACCCCCATCAACATAGCCCATCTGCGACATTTTTTCATCTGCTTCATCGCCCCCACACCAAGACCAACCAATGGGGGCCCCATCCTTAATAAAACGCACTCCTGACACCATAGTGATGAATTATTTCATGTTTATTGGGGCACCCGTTTCCATGCTTGTACATCCAAACCCATCATATATTATTTTTGCAAGTGTAAAATGATTTTTTAGGAGAGCACTCATGTCCATCCATTCACATTTATCACCCGGTAGCAGCCCCTAATCACCCTTGGTATAGGATACACATTCTTTAGCACACCCCACCATGACACTCATAACAACCATACACCCACCGTAGATGTCCTACCGACTCCAAGGATTTCCTCACTGGAAATTATTATGACTGTTGACACTCGCATTTATAGCTCCGACCTCAGGCCACTTAACTACCTTCATCAGTTATAGCCATTTCTTGTCATCATGCCTAGTTAACTCATCACACCATGCCCTGCTACATCAGAAAACTTGGTCCCTTGCATCAATACTCATCTCGGTCGGTTGATGCTTTTTTCTTGTCGACTACAACAAACATTTTCCAAGAAGGAGGTAGTACCTTGGATGACTCCTCACCTCAATAGGGACATCCCCGGTGACACTATCGGAACCATCATTTCCCATTGATGTCATCGATCCTCTTGAAATTCAATTTCAAGATAAGATTTCATGGCAATATGGTATTGTACTTCATAACCATTGCACTCTGTCAGAATTTTTCAAAGACCCATGACTTGATAAGCATCTCTTTCAGCAATGCTTACACAAGAAGGTCCTCAACAGTAAAAGACCCATGCATACAATGAGAAATTTTTCTTATCAAATGTGACATACCAAGATTATGCGTGTGGGCACCACGTTCAACCTTCTTCCAAAGAAAAATGCCCCTTGAGGGAATCGACAACCATCGTCATCAACCAACAATAGGTCACTACCAAACAATTCCATAAACAAAACCACTATCTGTTAGATAAGCTTAACTAGTCAAGACATCACAAGCATGGGACATGCTCTCCTCATAGAAATATTTTATTCATTCTATCTCTTGCAGGTTTCCTATAGAGAATGGTGTCTTTTTTACTCATGGTAAAGGGTTTCTCAACTCAGTTCTAAATAAAGTTACTCTCTCCCTCTCTCTCTCTCAAAAGGACTATAGAGAAAAGAAACTAGATTGTATTTCAGCTATACAGTTCTTCCTAGACCTCATACATTAGGGGGAAACTATTAGCACTAGAAAATCGTACAGGCAAAAAAAATTAAAAAATGTCAAGCAGAAGGTACAGATAAAGATTTACAGGGAAGAAATACATTAGAGGAGATAAAAAATTATTTTTTCCTAAGGTTATAAGGAAAATTTTTTTTATCACGCACAGGAAACACTTGCTTTGAGTGCATAGCGTGAATTTTCCTTTGATAGATGCACGTACCTACGGATGAAGAATGTCACAATCTGAGACCACTTGGCACAGTTGGAGAAAAATAATCTCACTCAACCTAACCATGTATAGTCACCTTTGAGCAACCTTGAGACTCTAGTGCATCACACAAAGGAATCATACCCCCACTCTTGTGTCACCATCCATCTTGGACCAAGAGGAGGGAAAATTTGAACATGGTCTATAAAAGCCAGCCATAAGAAGAGAAATAGGAGACACATTGTTATGTTGGCCAAATTTCTCTTGAGCAAACCAATTTGTGTTGTCCAACAATAAGAGGATTGGAAGGATTTAGTTTTTTGACAACCAGCACCTCAATCCAAGAGCGAGGAGTTCACCACATGTTCATCAATCTACCATCCTTTGAGAGGGAAAAGTGGCTTGCTGAAAAATTGAGGGGAAGAGACCCCCTTTTCTTGGATATTGAAGCTCCATAGCTCGAAGGATCCACTACAAGATATTTAGCATTCTATCTTGTACTACTACCAACACCTAATAAATGGAGAAAGCTCTCAATTGTTGAGTTATTAGTATGTTTTCTCTATTGAGTGTGTTTATTATGCATGTTGTTGTGTTTTTGTTTCATTGTTTATGTAACATGCTATGTTTCCTTTTAAAATAGCTTATTACATGTTGAAAATTTTCCACTAGCATTTGAAAAGCCACTTTGACCTATGACTTGTATATAGGTAAGCAACCTACCTACTAAGAAAAGTGTATTTCATCCACCCATGCACTAAATACACTACCACAAAGCCCAATACTAAGTAAAAAATATGAAAATAAATCAAATCATCCAATAAATTAATAAACCAAGATACCATACGAAATCAATATAGAATCACAATAATCATGTCATACTAATACACAACCACTCATCAATATACCAAGCCATACACTGTGATGTCAATAAAAACCCTGATTAAAATTACTTCAGAATATATATGCTACCGTTCTTAAGCACACCCATGTATATACGTGCTTCCTCTGTATAACACCTACATACATATCTCATATTACATAACATTGAACCATTGAATCACTGTAACACTAAATCAAATACTAAACCTTTCATAGATCATTGAACCATACCGAGTCACACTTCTGCAACAGTAAAACTAATCAATATTTCAATCAACAACTAAGTCAACCAAATCAACACTACCAGATATATTTAAACATGATCAGGAAATCATTGTTAGACAACAACAAATACAATAGACATCATCAAATATCAACATCAAGTATAAATTCAAACCCTAGTACATATATGTGACTTCCACAAGACAAATTAGTGTATCTACACGATTACCATGCACAACACCCACGTATATATTTCAACACACTGAATAAATTATCGCAGGATTTATACATGAAAATATTGAACCACATTTGTGTATGTACACGGCTAACCAAAAGTAAACCAACATACAAATCTTAAATTACTGAATCATACCTTCGCTACATGTCACAAAATCTGTTAAACCTAAATCTAGACACACATACTATTATAGTCACACATAATTATATGCATACCATACCATCATCATAGATCTATTATTGTTAGCTACAAACATAAACAAATCAAGCAATGTGTATTCATTTCAGATCTATCATATCTTAGCCATCTCCATTCTCCTTGGCGCACACCTATTCTAGATAAAATCACACAGGAATAAACCATTTACTTGCACCCCTAACACCTTGATCCTCATATCCTTATATTGATTTTTCCTTATCCAATACCTTCGGTAAATCCTTTGGTAATGTTGTTAGTATTTGTTGATGGGATAAAATGAATGTTTCTGCTCCAATTAATATGGTCCAATACCATGGTAATGACCGCTAGTATCTATATTTCCATGGTTTGGATTATTTATGTGACTTTTACTCACAAGACCTGCATATGTACGTGACCCTTCTTCACAAGAACCGCATATACTTTTTCAAAACTTCACTTTCGTCATTCATCTGTAACTAAACTGTCATTGCTCTGTCCAAATCATATGTATCATATGTACCAATTTGTATTATTTCCACAATCATCAATGTTGACATCAAGTACATCTTTATCAAATAGGTTTAAATCAAGTACAAAACATTAGCCATAATGCCAACATCAATTGGAAGCACAATAAATCTCTGGCTATCATACTAGACTCCTATTAGCCATGGATCTTGAGAGGAAACATTTGAAATTGTCTTTCAGTCATCGAGTCTCCTAGTCTATTTCTTTTGGTGTGGATTTCAAGACTATAAATATTCTGCTAATACCAAACATATCCAATTTCCAAATAAAATAAACTTGCATAGACAAACAAGGGAGCCAATTTATAGTTACCTCAACAAAAATTCTCTAGTAGCAAGTAAAGCAAAAGCTCTACTACGAAAAGTGATAAATCAATTGAAATTTGAAAAGGAAAATTCCATAGCTCTTCAAACTCATAATGAAGAGTTTAAGAAATTGATTATAAATCTTGGGTTGAATATAGAAGAAAAAACAATTGTTCAAGATTTAATTCAAGGTACAAAATCTAAGATTCAATATTTGAGGAGAAAGTTGAAACTACCTGCATCAGAACATGTGCAAACTCTAGATCTAGACCAGGTAGAAAAGGAAAAATAGATCCCGAAAAATGATTTATTAGAAAGAAATCAAGAAGTTGAAACTCTTAAGGAGAAAAAAGCATAGTTGTTACAAAAAATAGAAAAACATGTCTGTATAATTGTGGTGCAACCTGATTCAGAGGACCCAACTAATAAGTTGACCAGGGTCATGATAAAGCTAAAAATATAAGAAAGTGGATTGAAGTAATTGAAAAATCATTTGGATGATTCAAAAGAGCAATTAAAGCATAAAGAGAGATACTTAAACATGGAAAAGGAGACTACCAACTAGAATAATACAAAATACCAGTGAGCATGTGATGATATTAAAGAATTGAATGAAAAACTAAAAGGAAATATGCCCCTAATCCAAGAAAGAGGAATTATATGGGGAGATATAATCTAGCAAATCAGATCTGTCAAGGATCATATCATTGTAATAGCTAAAGAAAAATCTATGACTAAGACCTCTGAAATCATTATTAATACAAACAAGGATCAAGTACAATAAATAGCACAACTGGAAAAAAACATCATTAATTACTTCAATACCAAATCCTCCCAACAAATTCAAGCAATGGACATTGTAGATAGGACAAATGTGGTGTTGGAGATAAATAAATGGTTTAAAGAAACATGTATACAAAGAAGGTAGAATACGAGATCGAGGATGTCAAAGAATCAATAATATCTTTCAATTATAAATTTTGAGAAGAGGATCAGAGCAGGGTTGCCAACATGTTGGGATCGACAAGGGAATCTTATCTCCTAGTAACATTATGAAACATTATTGGTTGAAGAAAAGAGAAAAAATAATTCCTTGTGTTATCACAAAATTTCACTTGTTTGGCTACTTATCAGACAACTCTATGTAATTGTTTCAAACCAGCTTTTGACCGAAGCTTAGCCTCTTTAGTCTGAGAGGGCTCTCTCAAAGGGGTTTATGATATTAGATAATGATAGGATTAAAGGGCCAAATCTATTTGAAAATTAACTTGATTTTTGTGTATGTAGGTTGAAAAGAATGCAGGCTTGCAACCATTGTGCTTATGGAGTCAGAGAATCAGTAGATTCAGTGAGCAAGGTTCCTTGAAATTGAAGATGAGGCACATAAGAGTCTTTAATAAGGAAAATTACACATAGAACATAGGGCAACAAAGTCATTTCATCAATAAAGGAAGTCAGAGCATACACATATGAATTCTAAGTAATAAATATGAAATATAATGCAACTAGTACACATAAAAATATAGATAAGAAAGGCATTAAAAACTCCATGAGAATCTTAGGTCTATCAAGAAGAAGTCCTTTGTATTACTGATATCAGTCAAATTACATAAAGCTACATATGGTGCAAAAAATCTCCAACCCTTTACAACTTCGATAATCTGCCTTTAAATAGACCTTATTACATCAGAGATTATCTGCCTCTTGGATAGATTCATCAAACTCTTCTAATGACACTTTGCATAACAAAAAAACATGTCTTTTAATCACGAAATGTTAGCTATACTCTAAAACAGACCTTTTCCTAATAGGACTCAAACTCACATTTATTACATTGAACTACCTTATCTTTTAAAACAGTTACATATTTGACAACTAAGCCTCACATGTTAGAATAAGCTATGGCATAGCTCATCACTACTTGACATCTTAAATATCCTCCTCAAAATATGGAAACAAACCCTATTTTTCAGGAAAACAAGACCCTATCTTCAACAAAGGCTTTAGCTGATGAGCTATCTCCATTTCATGGTATTCAAGTCATAAATGTTTGGTGGCAAGGTCCCTTGATCTGTTGGATGTGTCCATCTGTACAAAAATACTTTTAAACTTCTCAGAAACCTTTAAAAATAGCTCACTATGAAAACAGATCAGTTTCGTAGCGTGCTATCGTAGCATCCAAAAAATGGCTTTTGAACTCAAAATTTCTGCTTCTTTGTTATTCCATCGTGTCCATCATGACCTAACACATCATCACGACCATTTTCCCTCCTTGAAATCTATATAAAGTGTTTTTATAAGAAAAAATAAAGCTACATAAATTTTCGTAGCGTTTTCCTGGCTTCAAGCCTAGGAAATGCTACGAAATTGTGGAAAACTGTGAAATTTCCAGATTTTGACCCTATCTCAAAAAGGTAACCTCCAACTGAAGAAACTTGATTTTTGACATGCCATTAACCTCTTAAAACATAATCAAGCTCAACTTAAGAGTATTGAGGTGTTTCCTCTTCATTAATGATGAGTTGAGCTATGGGTTCCTCGACTATAGTCATCTTCAAGACCTTTTTCTCCAGCTCCTCATAGATCAATTTTAATTGCTCTAGAGGTCTTTGACTTGGTCCTTTAGTTTTATGTTGATAGATTTCAAGTGCAAGTTCATTTCTCTAACATGCTTCACCTCTCTTCTCAATGTTTGAGTCCATTTTATTAATTGTTGTGTATCATCTAAGGTCTTTGACACACTATCAACCTGATCTTCCCAAATCTCTTCCATTTTCTCAAACTGCACTTTTTGAACATTATGTTTCTTTGCCTCTTTCTTTAAGACTTTTATTTCATGATTTTCTAACTTCAATTGCTCCTCAAGCACCTCAATCTCTAGTTTTTCAATGATTTTCTCCTTTCCTTTTTTTTGCTTGATGATTGGATCTTGTTTTGCAGGTGATGATAGGTCAATGATACTTGGTGGTGGCTGGACAATGTCAGTGACCCTCTAAACTTATTTACTACTTTCCAAGAGTTTTCTAGCATGTATTTTCATGGGTTTCCTAGCCTGAAGCATGAAACTTGCATCCTCACCTTCAAAGTCTAACTTCTTTGTTGATTTGGCTTTCTTGAGCTTCTTTCCTCCCTCATCTATATCTTCAGCTTAGACTATGGGGGTTTACTCAATATCAATAGCATGCAAAATTTCATTTGAATTTCCCTTAGCCACTATTTGGCTTCGTGCAATCCTTTTGTTGCCATGTTTACTCATAGTTGGCTCTTGTTTTGTAGATTTTATCACAGTTGGTTTTTCTTTTGTAGGTGAAACAACAAGTGTATCAAGTTTCTGCAATTTCTCTGTTTCCATGATTACTGGTTCAATTTTCTCTGCCCCAATGGGCTCATTTTTATATGCCACTAAAGGTTCACTTTGTTCTATCATTGAAGGTGATGGTATACCTCTAGGTTTAGGAGTTCTTTTAGGGGTAATGGAATCCACTTCAAAACCATTGACAAATAGAAAAGAAGACCAGTCTCTTCCTAGTCTTTTTAACTCCTCTAAAACCAACAACTTGATTAAACCATGATGAAAGGGTGAGGGTTCATTTCCTTCAGATTTAGCTTGAACTTTATATGCCATTTTTGCTAAGCTTCTATATAAGTAAAAAGGTATATCAAGAGATTTATTACCAACAAAATGTAGCGGAAGCCTGAAGTGGTAAGAATACACCTTATGATACCTCCCTTCACAAGTGAAGTACTTCTGAATGATAAGCAGTAGCTTTGAGAAGTTGTCTTTCATGTAGCTCCTTGGAATGGCATTTGTAAGGTCAACCTCACTATGTTCTAGCTTGATAAATTACTTACAGTCCTGCATGTTAAATTTGAAACCTTTGAACCATTTTACTCCCCCTCTTGGAATTCCTGTTGTTGCTGCAATAGTCTCTGGTGTTTTAGTGAGGCTCAACATTCCCACTTTTGCAGTTGTCCCATTGAAATTTAGGGCAAACTCTTTAGAAACTTTTACATGGCATCTTTGCAATCTTTGGAAAAACTGAAAACACCTTGTTCTTCTGAAAACTTCTGAAGTTTTTGGGTCTTCATTTATCAGGTTCACGTCTTATGGCTCATATATGAGACAGTGGCCACCTTTTTTAGTCTTCCTTTTTGCATCCATGGTACTTTTATGTGCTTCTCTACCTCACTTGATCAGTGATACCTGCAAACTTTTAAAAATGCCAGCCATAACTTGGGTTGAGTGAAATAGCTCTCCAAATCTCAAAAACATGCAAAGAGGGAGTGGAGAATGAAAAATGAATCAATTGGGAAATAATTTAAAGTTTGATGACAACTCATGGCATAATCATGACTCATACATGCTTAAAATGGTAATAATGACTTCAGCCATGACCATTGTACCTTGATTTAACTCTAACTGACTCTAATAGCATCTAGCTTAACCCTTTCAATCATTGACTGACACCTAACACCTATTTTGAAAAGACGGACATGAATACCTCCTTTCATAGCGTACTTAGTGTATTTCTTGGAAATTTCGCTATGAAAGTATTAGCAGTTTCGTAGTGAAAAGTGTGTTTTTCTGTGTAATTTGCTACGAAAGTAGGAATTCTTGGCTAAAATGACCTTTTTAGAGTTGTAAGATTTGGAAATGAAATATGTCAAGAAATAATGACTGATGTGACATGAAAAGAATTGAATGGGGGTGGGTTTGGACTTAAGGATTGGTTAATAAGAAAAATTTAAAATTTTCCTTTACCAAGTAATGAAAAATGAATTCTATGACCATACCTTTGACACATGAACCTCTAAGACTATGTCAAATGATGTTTCATTTTTTTCTGAGTGATAACACCTTGCATGAGAAAAAAAGAGTCTTAAAGGGATCTACAATTTTCAACTACTTGAAAAGGGACTTTCAGCTACTATGGTTAGTCAATACCTTATTCACTAATAAACCGAGATACACCAAGTTGACTAATTTTAGAATGGCCTACAATAGAATGCTTCAGTGCCTAGTCCCTAATTTGGTACCCTGGAATAAATGTATGAATTTGGTCATACCTATGAATGTCCAAGTTGTTGAGCCTGAAGCTTCATCAAGTGAACGAAAATTATAGAGAGAACAGGAGTCACAAATTTCAAAATAGTTTATTTCTAGAAAATTTAGAAATAGTTATATTTTTCAATTTTGGAAAAGTTTTAAAATGTTTTAATATTTTAAATGTTTTTAGAGGACCGAGTAGTTCAAAAGTAGTTAGAGCAGCTAACAGTTTTCATAAATGCCCCTCAATGCAATTTTTTCTTTAAAAGAAGACCGAGGGACCCATTTTGGTGTTTCGATATTTGGCCTTGAGACATAATTTTGTTGTGTAATGTGAAAATTTTATTAGATAAGCAATAATTATTTCCAATGATTATAACATGTTCTTCTATCTCTTGAAGTCATTTATATGTTATTCTTCCATGGAGAAATGTGTAATGAATTTGATGGTTCTTTTTCATTAACAAATTTACTAATACATTGAGAATAATAGAAAGTACATGTAGATCTCATTAAATATAACTTTAAACTGCACTCCACAATTTTCATCACTTCATATTCTTACATTTCATAAGTTCAAATAAGGTTCTGTGTAAATAATTTTGTTTTCAACCCTCTTCATTGAATATTTTTACTTACATTATTTCCTGCCATACTATAACTTTAGTAATCTATATTCTCAGAAATATTGGCCATATTGAAGGGTTTTGTCCTTTTCTCCAAGAGAAAAAATTAAATTATGTTTTAAAGAAACATCTTTGGGAAGAAATGTTTATAATTCCAAAATTAATTTTTTTTACTTGTTTTCAATAGATATCCTAGGAACTGAAATCCTTTTAGCTAGAGGATTTCCCTAAGGTTACAAAAATCCCCATTGCATTGAGTGCCTCCATGAGGTGAGGAAACTTCTACTAAAATTGGTCCCTAGTGAGCTACTTGCCTTGGTGTAGGAGCTGGCAAGCTTTGACAACTTGATACAGATGAATGATATGTTAGTAAGTGTTCTTAATTTGTGTGTCCATGATCCAATCAGTTTTGTCTTATTCAATGCAATTTTGGTTGAGTTTTATTAGTGTCAGATGCTCAGCAATGTGTGATGTGTCCATAATTGGTGGAAAGTATGGCTGAAGGGGGTCCACAATGAATACTAGGTGCAGGCCAGGAATGGGGAGAGACTTATCTCAAGATTTTTGTCACCCATAGCCTTAGAAATGGTGTTAGGTCTGTATTACAGTGGTCAAATCTTTCAATGGGCTCGAACAAGGCATTCCTTCTGCAAATGCAACCAAACCTTGTCGTCCACTTGAAACTTATGTGGCACCCAATGTTGATAATTATTGTTTTTGTACTTAGTATTATCTTTATACAAGATACCATGAACCTATTGGTAGATGTAATGAATTTGTTCAACAAAACTGATGGCCTTATCAAATTCAAATTTAACATGTACAAATTTTTTCTGTCTAGTTGCAAGAGGCATTGCAACATCAATGGGACATAATGGTTGAAATCCTAACCCACCTAAAAGGGGCTATGACTAGTTGAGCTAGAGAGAGATTTGTTGTAGCTATGTTGCAAATAGGAGATAATATCATCCCATTTTTGTGGATGCTTAGAGTTGTATGTGTAATATGTGTAGTATCATCCTCTTGATGGCCTCAATCTGACCATTAGTTCAAGGGTGGAATGCATTCGACTTGGTGAGATTCATGTCCAAATATGAAAAAAGGATCGAATATAATTTTCTTAGGAAATTTCTATCACTATTTGATATAATGGTTTGTGGGAACCCAAAATGTACGCATACTTATTCTAAGAAGAGATCGATAGTGGCTTTTGTTGTGATACTCTTGTTGCAGGAAACTAATATGGTCATCTTAGAAAATCTTAGCAACAACCACAAACACACAGTCATTACCATGCTTGGTAGAAGGAAGTCTAGACATATAGTCCATGGAGATAGATTCCCAAGGATGGCTAGGAGTAGCTAGATGAGTGTATATGCCTTGATTCTTAATGGTTTTCTTGGTGATGGCATAGGTAGTCCAAGATCTGATATATTTTTCAACATTGTGTCAGAGTTTTGGCCAATAAAATTGATTTTGCAATATTTCCACTCTCTTCTCCACAAAAAAGTGCCTTGTAAATTGAATTTAATGCACCTCCAAAATCATCTTGGCACACTCACTTGAAGGAACACAAATATGTCCCAAGTAACACAATAGTCCATCTTGAAGGTGGAAGTCTTCAACTAGATTTCCAACCATAAATATCTTGTAGGTGGTTATGAATTCCAAGTTATTTTCATATATTTGTGGCCTTCTAGAGGTCTCATTCCCACAAGAGTTGAGAAATATGCTTAGTTCCACGATCATGAGCTAGATGAGGTAGTATGCGATGTGATTTTTTCTACCCTTCTTGTATTTAATGTTCAAATGGAATTGGTGCAAGCATGTGGATCATTTATAATGGTGATAATTTTGCAACTTCCCTTATGTCTGCATAAATTGAAGAGGTTGGTGATCCATGTGGATGATCATATACTTACCCAAAATATAATGTTTCCATTGTCGACATGCTTGCACAATAGAATACATTTCCTCATCATAGGTGGGGTACCTTCGAAACATATTAGATAGCATCTCACTATTATAGGACACTAGATGCCCTCTTTGAGTGAGGACTACACCAATAGAATAATCAGAGGCATCTGTCTCAATATCAAATGGTCTTAGCAGGTCTGATAGGGTGAGAAATGTGTTAGAGCAAAGGATGTCTTTCAGTTCAATGAATTCCTTCAGTTGTGAATCAGACCGATTTTTTTTCTTTTGCTCCACCCTTGGTAACTTGATTCAAGGGCCAAGTGATATGAGATAACCCCAACACAACTCTCCAATATAAATTAGTAAGGTCCAAGAAGATGTGAAGCTCTGTTAGAGTCCTCGAGGAAGAAAAATATCAAATGACTTGGATATTAGATGGATCCACATGCACACATTTCTCACTAATTATGTAGCCTAGATATTAGACGTGGTCTACATGAAAGGAAAATTTCTCTAGGTTGGAACATAGCTTATGTTGTTACAGGGTTTGAGGGATATGTCAAATATGATGAAACTACTCTGCTCAAATCTTGTTGAAGATGAGGACATCATCTAGATATATAACCATGAATGAGTTGGTGAAAGGTCGCAAGATGTCATCCATCAACCTCATAACATTTGAGGGGGAATTTTCCAACCCGAAGGGCATGGCCAACCATTCAACGAGACCCTCTGTTATCACAAAAGTACACCTAATTGGCTGCTAACCAAACAACTTTATGTAACTGTTTCAAACCAACTTGTGATTGAAGCTTAGCCTCTTCCGTCTAAGAGGGCTCTCTCAAAAAGGGTTAATGATATTTGATAATGATAAACTAGATGGCTAACTCTACTTGAAAAACGACTTGTTTGTGATAAGTGTAGGTTGAAAATAATATTAGTTTGCAAACATTGGGTTTATGGAGTCAAAAAATAAATAATTCAGTAGTAAGTTCACTTGACATGGAAGCTGAGACAGGTAAAAGTTTTTAGCAAAGGTAAGCACTCATGAAATAGGAAATAACACAATCAATTCATATATAAAGGAAGTCAGAGAATTACATGAATGAATTCTGAGTGTTAAAGATGAAAACCACTGCAAATGGTACATATAGAAAATATAGATCAGATAAAAACTAAAAAATCAATTAGAATCTCAGGTTGATCAAGAAATAAGTTTGTTGTATTACTGAAAACAGTCAATTACATAAAGTTGCAGTTTTCCCAAAAAGTCTCCAACCCCTTACAAATTTGAATATATACCCTTTAATAGACTTGTTACATGAGAGATGATCTGCCTCTTGGCTAGATTCATTGAAATATTCCTAATGATACCTTTCATAACAAGAAAACATGTGCTTTAATGATAAAATGACAACTACACTATGAAACAATCATTTTCCTAATAGGACTCAAACTATTCATTATTACATCAAATACCTTATCTCCTAAAAAAAGTTACATGTTTGAAAACTGATCCTTCACATGTTCGAATAGGCTATGATAGAACTCATCACTACATGACATCTTAATTAGCCTCTTCCAAATCCTGAAACAAACCCTATTTTTAAGGAAAACTGGCCCTTATCTTCAATGAATGGTTTGGCTTATGAGTTGTCTTCATATCATGATCTTCAAGTCTTGGATGATTGCTGGCATAGTTATTTGACCCTTTGAAGGTATCCACCTATCGAAAACTACCCAAAAACATGCTCATAGGCCTTCAACATAGCACGCTACGAAAGTATGACAGTTTCGTAGTGTACTTTCGTAGCATACAAAAAATGACCTATGCCATCAAAATTTTTGCTTCTTTTCTCTTGAATTGTGTTCATTATGCCTTGAAATCCTTCATATCATTTCCTCCCCTTGGAAGTTTCCAAAAATGGTTTTAAATGAAAAAATAAAGCTATAGGTGGTTTTGTAGCATTTTCCTAGCTTCAAGCCTAGGAAACGTTACGAAACTGCTGAAAACAGTGAAAATTCCAGATTTTTGCCTAGCTTCAAAAATATTCCTTCTAGCTATAAAAAACTTGTTTCCAAAATTCCATTGATCTTTCAAAACATAAACCAGCTCCAACTAGGACTCTTGAGGTGTTTCTTCTTCATTGATGATGAGTTGAGCTATGGGCTCTTCAATTATAGTCAGTTTAAAACCCTTCTTCTCCAGCTCCTCATAGATCAACTCTAACTGCTCTTGGAGGTCTTTGACTTGGTCTTAAACATGCCATAAACCCTTCTGCATGTTATGGAACTCATCAAAATAATGAGGAACACAATCCATCTCACCTTTCATATTTAAAACCACTTTGCAATTTTTTCCTGTTTTTTTATGAAAAATGGGTCTTAAACTAGAGCTTATATCTTTGAATCCATGATGTATTTTTCAAACCTAGAGGAGGATTTTTTCAATAAGAATGTTATGAAGAAAAACATCTCTTTTTTTTTAAAAAACATCTCCAGTTTTCCAAAACCCGCATTTGAAAAACATGTGTAAAACAGGAAAACTCTATTTTCTGAAAATAAGGCTCAGAGAAATCCTTCTATCTCCCAACTAATAGCACCAGCGAGAAAAGTGAGAGAGGTTATTTTTACTTGTTTTTTTATTGACAATAACCGTTCTCATTATTTCCAAATTCATCTCTATTCGTCCATAATCCTCTCTTTAGAATTACTGCTCAAATAGTTCAAAAACACAACAATTTCCTTGTTAGCTCCAACAAAAATTTAAACAACTTGAACTGATGTATGCTTCAACAAAGCTAGGGTCCTCCACGAATATATTAAGGTCCATGAGATTATATCTTATCCACAGATCCTCCTTTTTGTGCTTTCTTATACATGACCATCTCCTTTTATAGCCAAGCTACCCTCTTAAAAAGGTGACACTTGTAAAGCCAAATTGGATAGCAAGTTGCTTGATGTGATGAAGCAACTGTCAAAAAGTGACATTGAGATGTTTCACATGCAAGAATGAATGTTGAGTGACAAATAGCAACTTAGGATAAGTTTTTTTGTTTTAAAAGATAGCTCATGCTTAAATCATGACACACGCATGCCAAAAGGGTAATGATGACCTCATAGATGGTTATGTACCTTTGAATTAACCATAAAATACTTGAATAACCTCTACCCTATCTCCTCTAATCATGAACTGACACCTAGCAGCTATTTTGACAAGATAGACAGGAATCCTTACTTTCATAGCGTGCTTAGTGTAATTCTAGGCATTTTCGCTACGAATGTATTAGCAGTTTTGTAGCGAAAAGTGCATTTTCTCTGTGTATTTCACTACGAAAGTGTGGATTCTTAGCTAAAATGACTTTTTTAGTTTTATAAACTTGGGAAATGAAAAATATCAGAAAATAATGACTGATGTGACATGGAAGAATTTTAATGAGGGTGAGTTTAGACCTTAGGATAGGCTAAATAAGAAAAATTAAAAATTTTCCTTGACCAAGTAATGAAAAATCAATTCTATGACCCTACCTTTGACACATGAACCTATAAGAATTTGTCAAATGATGTTTCAAAAATTATGAGTGATAACACCCTCCTTGGAATTGAAGGCGGTCTTCCATACATTTGTGGGTTCTATTGGAAATTGGTGATAACCTGACTTCAAATCGATCTTGCTGAAGTGCTTAGCCCCCTTCTGCTGGTCAAGAAGGTCATCAATCCATGGGATTGGGTATCTATTCTTGACAGTGATTTTTTTTAGTTTCCAATAATCAACATAGAGTCTCTAGGTAACATCCTTCTTCTGCACGAGTACAATTGGGCTCCCATAAGTGAGGAACTTCGTTGGAGGTTCCATTTTTGTAGCAACTTATGCATTTACTGCCTAATTTATTAATTTTCCAAAATAGAGCAATGATAGATTGGTCCATTAGGTAGAGGCGCACCGAAGGTCAGATCAATTGAAATATTGACATGACAGTGAAAAGGTACCCCTCTCGGTGATGATAATATGTCCCTGTACTCTTATATGACCTTATCCACTTTCTACTACTATGTGGTGGATCCTTTTCTAGAGGCCATGAATGTGGCCACAATCTTCCCCTTACATTGAGAGTGAATCAGGAAGAAAACAAATTTCCCAGTCTCGGAGATGATCTTAATGCATTTCTTAGCAGAAATTAAAGAAATGGCAGCAGGTGGGGTTACCTCCGGTATCTTGTATAGTTTTATGGCCAAAGTAAAAATAAAAGTACGAGGTCTAGACACATACACATCATGATGCTTCCAAACTATGGTTTCCCTAAAAAAACATCACAAATTTCAAGGGGAGATACATCAAATAATACCTCATCTGTGAAATGCTTGGTGGTATACGAAACCTGATGCTATTAGCTAACACAGATTTGTCACCATTGGTAAAGCCACCTGATGGTGAATGACTGCGGGTGTGGTGTTGTTGGTAGGACAAAGTGCTTAACCACCTATTTTGAGATGAGGTTATTTTGACTCCTGTTAACACAATTCTATGCTTAGTCATGAGTGTGTTTTAAATATTTTTATTTTTAGGATAAAAAAATTTAAAATTTAAATTTTTTTTAGAGCATTGCTAGATGTTCTAGTAGTGTTTGTATTAACCCTGTTAGACAATATTTTTTAACTCTGTTTTATGTATGCTTTTCCTTTACCTGATGCTACTGGAAGTTTCGGTAACTTACCTTGTTTTTAAAAAATAAAAAAAGGGCACCCGCTTTTGAGTTAGCTAATGTCCCGATATCAACAAATGTTTAAATATTTTTAATCATGAGCCATGTCATATGATAGGAAAGGTTATTTGCTTGAATGCTGTCGAGTTAGTAGTGGTCATACATGGAAGAGTTAGGTGTCAATCTTCAGTTATGAAGACCAATCAATTTTTGTCCTGTCTGTCAACCTAAGTCGTTGTCCCCACATGTTAAAGGTACGTATTTAGTATCAAAATTAACCATGGGTCTACGATTTAATGTGGTGACTGTTAGACTCCTATACCAATAGATGTCCTTTTTCATGATTGTCTTATTGAACTATGCAATATGTTCAAACCTTTTTCTTGTGCAAAGGTGTTCCATATTCTTAAAAAATCAAAAAATTTAAAAAATGTAAAGAGAGTATACCCTAAAAGAAAAAACAAAGGGTAAAAAGAATAAAATGGTCAAAAAAAGTGAAAGAAATGAACCCAACACAAAAATAGACCATGAAAGTGTGCAAGTCTAAATGCCACTACTATTTCATTTTCTGTAATAAGCAATTGTGTGCAGTTTGTGAAAATTTTGCCACAATTTATGAAGAGTCAAACTGTTTAAACTTGACTCATTCATTTTTCAATTTCATGTTGTAGAATAGAGAATAAATGTCTGACCAAACAGTTTAATCTTGGCAGATAAGTAGATAGGTAGAGTTAATAAAAGGCGCTCAACAGTTTAATCTGAGCCCTTGGATGTAATAAGTGTAGAAATAGATAGATTTGCCATGTAAAAGAAAAAGAATATTGATAAGGGTTTGCCAGTCTAAGTGCACCTTAATAAAGAAGAGAAAATGGTAGAGAAAGTAGATAGGGTAGGTAGATGGCATTGCAAATTCTCATGTGATGAATGATGGCTTTAAAATGTTTGTAATCTTTTACTTTCATCACCAAGTGCAAAGGCAAAACACCACATTGGAAGAATTTCAAAGCAAAGCAAAGTCAAAGATTATTAACTTCCCCTTCATTTTTCCCTAAATATTTCACTAATTTCCCCTAAGTGCTAAGGAATTTGAAGATTAGAGGGGCTCAAGGCATTTCCTTGACTTTTGGAGGGACCGGACCCTCAGCCCAATAATTAAAAAGACCTAAGTACTTGAAGTTATCCATTATCACATTCATTCACCTCTCAAAATATCATTCACCTCTCAAAATCTTTTCCTAAGTAAAATCCCATTTTACTTAGGAAAATCCTTCAATTTTTCATGAAACACCCTCAAAATTACTTTTTATTCTAAGTCTAAGTGATGAAAGTATAATAATGATATTTACTTTTGAATTCTCACTTTCTTGGTTATATTTAAGTATTTTGAGTTTACATTGTCCTTTGTCATATTAACTCTAATTTATTTATTAAATCCCTATTGAAAATACCTTATCCTATTATCTATAACTCCCTTTTATAATAATATCCCCAAAACCCTCTTACTATAAGTTTTTAGCCAAAGTATTTAACCCATGTGATTAAACAAAAATCCACATTACAATGCCCTTTGGCTAAAAATATATCTATATAATTATCCCTATCCCCTATGGTAAGTGAATCATCTTGGTTTATTACCATATAATAAAAAATATTCGAAAAAGGGTTTAAACATATATTTTTATGTTTTAAACAAAAAATAAATAAAACCCGAAGACTTTAAACCATCCGTAATCCCGACCCTTTATAAACCAACGAAGAGATTAATTAGTCATCAGGTTTAATTAATAATCTTAATCCAGCCAATCAGAATACTCCCGGAATGATTAAATCGATAAAAATCATGTTGGGCCCGCATGTTAACTTCCCCGCCAACTTCACGTCCCAATCACCGTCCAATCGCTCCATCGAAGATCCACGGCGCTTGTTCATTCCGCTACCCATCCTTCGTCCGATAGATAACTCGCGAAATGGAAGCGGTTTCCAAACATTGCTCTGGCCACGCGTCGTTCACTCAATCGATTCGCTGCCATTCCGCCCAAAACCACCCTCCTCTAAAAGCAGTGCGGAAAAAACCGTAAACCATCTTCCCCCCTATGATGAGTCCATCGTACATGCTGACGTCATTAATTAAAACCCACCACCCTTTCGACTTTGTAAATAAAACACATTGCGTATGCATCTTTTTCATTGTTCTGTGCGCAAGACAGTCTCCCATGAAAAATTCAAAAATCAACCATTGTAGACTGCTGACCATTACTTTGCTGAAGAAAATCGCAGTCCAGTGTTCAAGAATTCATCTGCTATAACCAGTACCTGTTTAATCATTGTTCAAACACCCTAGTGTTTCTCATTTTCACTTGATTATGCAGTAAAACCCTTTGTAACCTAGCTGCGCCACCTGAAGCCTCTGTTAACCAATTCGAGCATGGTTTACCTCCCAAAAATCATTCTAGATTCACTCCACAGACCTCTCAAGATCAAATGAAACATTTTCGACCTCCCCTGCAAACCAATGCTTTATTGACAATTTGTTTTGTTTTACAGGTGATCAGAAGACCACATCCTTGGATAAACAGTCTTAATACTAGTCATAAGACTTGTTTACTCCAAGAGTGTTATCAAATCTATTCAAACAGAGATGGAAGATAAAACATACAGTTGAAAGACAAGCAAAGGAAATAGGATATTAAACGATTTACTGTTGAAACAGACAGTAAAAACCTAAACTACACATTGAAGGTAAAAGGACACAGTAAAGAACAATTAAAGAGTATCAGTGGTTAAAGTGTATCAGGTAAAAGTCAGAGTGAAAGTTAAAATGAAGTTACAGAGCGGTCAAAGGTAAACAGTAAAAGTAATTACAGAGGCAGTAAAATGGTAAAAAGAAATGAAAATAATTTCACCAACATTGAATTTTGTTTAAAAGTGAAAGTAAAACAGTCAAAAGAACAAAAAAGTGAAAAGATGAAAAATACAACAAGAAGGAACATTTTTGCAGAAATTGCATGTTTTAGTCATTGTTTTACAGAAACTATTGTGATCAATCCAAGATGAATTTTGAAAAACTGAAGGAGGTTTATGTTCTTAAGAGGACCATCTACAAAAACCTCTCTCACTTTTCTAACAACTATTATGGTTTTGGAAATATTAAACAATGATGGAAAGCACTTTTTGCAGAAAATACCAGTTAAGTCATCATTTTGCAGAGAAGATTGTGGTAAATAAAAAATACATCATACAAAACTAAAGGAGGTTTTTGTTCCTAAGAGACATATCTACAAAAACCTATCTCACGTTTTTCACAGTGATTTCAGAATGAGAGATACATGCACATCTTTACAGGCTATTTTTCAGACTCTGTAACTCTGTTTTACACATATTTTTGCAGAGCCTTTTTTGCACAACTGGAGAGGAATTTGGGGAAACTGAAAGAGGTTTATCTCACCAACATATTGATCCACAATAACCTCTTTCACGTTTTACATATCTATTACGGATTGAGAAATAAAAATATATCATTGGACCCCAAGTTTGCAGAATTGTTGGAGCAGAATGCACAAAGAAAGGAAGCAGTTAGTGACTTGGATGCCTTATCATCAACTAAGAGTTGAATAAAATTCGAATTCTCCTCTTTGTCATCACCTATCCATACAAAATAGTGCCAAATAGATGCATTATTTTGAGTGTCCTTTACTTAAGTTCTATTTATGTAAAATAGTTGGAGAGATTTGTGAACCAATTTTGATATTTTTTCAAGATATTTTAGTTTAGAATTTGTATAAATACTTCACTCTTGGAAGTATTTTGGGTGGATTCTTCTACTTTGCTGTAACATTGACTTTTTGGAATAAAAGTGTTTTGGAGAAACTTCTTTGTGGCTTGCTGGATGATGATTTGAAGCTCAAGACTTTTTGCAGGATTCATGTGTCAGACTACAGTTCAATAAGTCTTTTCTATCCTATGTTTTAAGTTTTATATTTGTTTATAATATCACTGTGTTCCATTTCTGAATAATTGACATAAAAGAATAAATCAGAACTTACTTAAGTGTACTCTGATTTCAATTGTGATTATTCCAAAATGTTTTCTTCTAAACTGGTTATAAGCAACGAATTCTTAATTGCTCTTGTTTCGTTGGTTTAAACATTTTGATTACTATAGTAAAGAATTCTTAACTGCTCTTTATTTGTAATCATTCACTTTCTTTCTTTTGAACATGTTGAAAGATTCTTAATTTCCTTTCATCCCTTCAAAATCCATTCCATTCACTTTAATTTCTAAAATTGTTCTCTGTTTGGCTATCTTGCCCTGCAAAGCCATCTTGTGTGTAGAAACTTAATCCAGTAAAGCCATCATTTCGACTCCATAGCCAAATGGCCTGAAATACTCAATCGTACCCTTAGTTGGTGGATTCCACCATTCAAATTCAAACAAAACTCTTAGACTTATAACTAGCCTAATATTTTCAAAGAACAAAGCTAAATTTTAAAGAGAGAGCCCTCTCTGGATACAGATTGGCTAGATTCTGTATCTGAAGGTTGGTTTGTGGTTACCTCGGATTTAATTTCGTTTTCCACAACTTCAAGGAAAATATGAGTGATAATATAGTGGCAACTCCACTGGGGACCTGAATCATATTATTGGTACTATTGTTTGATTTATAAGCTATAGACAGAGTCTGAAGATCAGCCAAGTAGCCTTTGAAATGCTTTTGCTCTGCAACTACATAGTAAACAAATGTTGCTTTAGTCTATCTCTGGTTTAGCTTATAAACTGAACTTTGGGTTCGAAACATTCAATCAGATTCTCTAGTTTAATAAATCTTTGAGAAAATTTTAATTATAAATCTTTAATTTCTTGAAGAATTTGTCGAAGTTGTACTTTTATTCCATTTAAAACAAAAACCAAAAAAAAGAGAATTATCTAGAAAACTGACTCAGAAGGCTAACCTTTTTCTTCAGAAATACTTTACAGGTTTAGATCTGATCTATGATGGTGGACAGGGATCAGACACACAGAGGTTAAAATCATCCACCTGACGACTCCAAATCCATTTCACAATCAAGACTCCACTGGAGGAATGAACCTGGAAGAACAATATGGAAAGATCAGGCTTTCAACTTGGATCTTAATCCAAGACATTATGTTCTTTCTCGTTAAGAACGTTTTTCAATATGTATTGTATTTTATATAAGGATCTAACTTGGTTTTACAGATATCGTGGCCTTTCATTATGGCTGATTTTCAAGATGATCCAAGAATAAAATGAAGATATGCTCCCATGAGCAGAGATCACATACCTGGATTTCCACACAAACTACCAAAGGTAAATTGGGGTGAAAATCTACCCATGTTTCAAGATGAGAATATTGATGATCCTTTACTACATCTCATTAAATTTCATATACACTTATCAAGATTGAAGGGTGATTGGCATGAGGATTGCCTCATGAAGATATTCATGGGAACCTTATAAGGAAAAGCAAGGGAATGGTATGAAGCTCTCAAACCCGCAAGTTTGTTTTCTCTAAAAGATTTTCATAAGGTATTTTATGAGCATTACAAAGAAGATTTTCCATCTTTGTCATTAGCTGAAAATTGTTGTGATAAAGCTGAAGATCTTATACATTACCTTAAAAATATTGATGAAGATTTTGAAAATTGGCATCCTGAAGATTTATTAGAAGAAGTCCAAAACTTTCATTCTCAAGTTAAATGTCATAATAATCAAGAGGAGTTAAACAAAGATGAAATAAATCAGGGGATAAATCAAGATCCACAAAACTCCTTTGTATTAACAATTGATGTTTCATTTAATGTTTTGAATGGAGTTAAAGAAAATAATCAACCTCATGATCAATTTTTAGATAAGAGAAAAAACAACTGTCATTCCAATCTAAGAATTCATAGATTCCCACCCCCCCTCACCGAAGAAGAAATCAATTTGCTTCTAAACATGCAACCATCCTCAAAATATTTACATAATGAAGAGATTGTTTCAACTTCTTCTAATGTTGATGAATGTACAAAAGTTTTTATCCATGAAGGGACAGAAGAACAAGTTGATGCTCATGTTATTCTACCTTCCCAAAAAGGCCCATTGCTTGATATCACGCCTATTGAACAAAACAATGATTTTCAAACAAAATGCAACCAATCTAATCAAGATATATTGGGATTGTTGAAAGAGAAATATGCTGATCCAATGTTTATAATTAATGACATTCCTTATTCTGAAGATTTGCCTAAATATGATCAGTATGATGATAATTATGATAATTTCACAAAACAATCACTAGCTATTTTGAGGGATGAGATATTAGAACTTCAGTTTGATGAGGATTTTCTAAGAGCTTTCTTTCTTCTCTTAAAATCAAGAAAATGTTCTCCTCAAGTTAAAAAATGGCTTCTTGATATAATTTCTGAAAATTATGAAAATGAAATCAAACTTTTGCATTCTCAAATTCAGTCATACAATTTCCGAAATCCTAAAGAATTCTTTGAAAATCTTCCTTCTTCAAAGCAAGAGGAAATTGTACTATCTTTTGACTTGCATATTGAAGATGATTATTCTTTCAAACACAAGACTGAAGAAATAAGTTCATGGTCTAATATTCATAATTCAATTGAACAATTAGTCATTGAAGGCCTAGAAGTAAATAACATACATCATGCTTTTATTGATCCTATATCAGATTATATGGAGAATCTTTTGAGCCCAAATTTTCAAACATGTTTTCTCTATAAGGATCAAATACATCAAAAGTGGCCTTTACACATCATATCATTTATTATAAAGGCACATGATCATAACATACTTCCAATTTTGATCACAAGCAATCAAGTTATCTATTTATTTTTACAGCTACTTGATTGGCTTCATTGGAATTTTTGTATTACCTGATTTAATAAGATTTTTAGTAGATTAGAGTAGGCAAATGAGTGCTAATAAGCTCTTAATTTTGAGCATTTTTTCTAGTTTTCAATTTTCAGCTAGTTTTTCATTAAGTTGGTTTGAAAATTTTTGAGTGTTGTTTTAGTTTCAGATCAGATTTCAAGTTGCAGAAAAAGGACTATATTCAATTCAAGATTTTCAGCCACAGCAAATGCATGTTTGAGATTGGACCAAGGCAAAAAATTTCCAACTGGGAAACACAGTTTGGATTGGATGGTGACTTGCTGGAGTTGAAGCCCGAAGAGAAGGCCCTAAGCTCCATAGATTTTACTATCATATATACAATAAAGCCACCATAAAAACATATTACATGGTTCAGTTGAAGACATTTTGAGGCATCTGACCTGCTGTTCTTGACTTTTCGCCATGAAAAGTCATCCCCAAGTGGAGCCAGTGTTAGACTCCTATACCAATAGGTGTCATTTTTCATGATTGTCTTATTGAACTATGCAATATGTTCAAACCTTTTTCTTGTGCAAAGGTGTTCCATATTCTTAAAAAATCAAAAAATCAAAAAATTTAAAAAATGTAAAGAGGGTATACCCTAAAAGAAAAATTAAAGGGTGAAAAGAATAAAATGGTCAAAAAAGTGAAAGAAATGAACCCCAAAAAAAAATAGACCAGGAAAGTGTGCAAGTCCAAATGCCACTACTATTTCATTTTTTGTAATAAACAAAATTGTGTGCAGTTTGTCAAACTTTTGCCACAATTTATGAAGAGTCAAACTGTTTAAACTTGACTCATTCATTTTTCAATTTCATGTTGTAGAATAGAGAATAAATGTCTGACCAAACAGTTTAATCTTGGCAGATAAGTAGATAGGTAGAGTTAATAAAAGGCGCTCAACAGTTTAATCTGAGCCCTTGGATGTAATAAGTGTAGAAATAGATAGATTTTCCATGTAAAAGGAAAAGAAGATTGATAAGGGTTTGCCAGTCTAAGTGCACCCTAATAAAGAAGAGAAAATGGTAGAGAAAGTAGATAGGGTAGGTAGATGGCATTGCAAATTCTCATGTGATGAATGATGGCTTTAAAATGTTTGTAATCTTTTACTTTCATCACCGAGTGCAAAGGCAGAACACTACATTGGCAGAATTTCAGAGCAAAGCAAAGTCAAAGATTATTAACTTCCCCTTCATTTTTCCCTAAAGATTTCACTAATTTCCCCTAAGTGCTAAGGAATTTGAAGATTAGAGGGGCTCAAGGCATTTCCTTGACTTTTGGAGGGACCGGACCCTCGGCCCAATAATTAAAAAGACCTAAGTACTTGAAGTTATCCATTATCACATTCATTCACCTCTCAAAATCTCATTCACCTCTCAAAATATTTTCCTAAGTAAAATCCCATTTTATTTAGGAAAATCCTTCAATTTTTCATGAAAAACCCTCAAAATTACTTTTTATTCTAAGGCTAAGTGATGAAAGTATAATAATGATATTTACTTTTGAATTCTCACTTTCTTGGTTATATTTAAGTATTTTGAGTTTACATTGTCCTTTGTCATATTAACTCTAATTTATTCATTAAATCCCTATTGAAAATATCTTATCCTATTATCTATAACTCCCTTTTATAATAATATCCCCAAAACCGTCTTACTATAAGTTTTTAGCTAAAGTATTTAACCCACATGATTAAACAAAAATCCCACATTACAATGCCCTTTGGCTAAAAATATATCTATATAATTATCCCTGTCCCCTATGGTAAGTGAATCATCTTGGTTTATTACCATATAATAAAAAATATTCGAAAAAGGGTTTAAACATATATTTTTATGTTTTAAACGAAAAATAAATAAAACCCGAAGACTTTAAACCATCTGTAATCCCGACCCTTTATAAACCAACGAAGAGATTAATTAGTCGTCAGGATTAATTAATAATCTTAATCCAGCCAATCAGAATACTCCCAGAATGATTAAATCGATAAAAATCATGTTGGGCCCGCTCGTTAACTTCCCCGCCAACTTCACGTCCCAATCACCATCCGATCGCTCCATCGAAGATCCACAGCGCTTGTTCATTTTGCTGCCCATCCTTCGTCTGATAGATAACTTGCGAAATGGAAGCGGTTTCCAAACAGTGCTCTGGCCACGCGTCGTTCGATCAATCGATTCGCTGACATTCCACCCAAAACCACCCTCCTCTAAAAGCAGTGCGGAAAAAACCGTAAACCATCTTCCCCCCTGTGACGAGTCCATTGTACATGCTAACGTCGTTAATTAAAACCCGCCACCCTTTCGACTTTGTAAATAAAACACATTGCGTATGCGTCTTTTTCATTGTTCTGTGCGCAATACAGTCTCCCATGCAAAATTCAAAAATCAACCATTGTAGACTGCTGACCATTACTTTGCTGAAGAAAATCGCAGTCCAGTGTTCAAGAATTCATTTGCTATAACAAGTACCTGTTTAATCACTGTTCAAACACCCTAGTGTTGCTCATTTTCACTTGATTATGCAGTAAAACCCTTTGTAACCTAGCTGCGCCACCTGAAGCCTCTGTTAACCAATTCGAGCATGGTTTACCTCCCAAAAATCATTTTAGATTCACTCCACAGACCTCTCAAAATCAAATGAAACCTTTTGGACCTCCCCTGCAAACCAATGCTTTCTTGACAATTTGTTTTGTTTTACAGGTGATCATAAGACCACATCCTTGGATAAACAGTCTTAATACTAGTCATAAGACTTGTTTACTCCAAGAGTGTTATCAAATCTATTCAAACAGAGATGGAAGATAAAACATGCAGTTGAAAGACAAGCAAAGGAAACAGAATATTAAACGATTTACTGTTGAAACATACAGTAAAAACCTAAACTACACATTGAAGGTAAAAGGACACATTAAAGAATGGCTAGAGAGCATAACAGTTAAAGAGTATCAGTGGTTAAAGTGTATCAGGTAAAAGTCAGAGTGAAAGTTAAAATGAAGTTACAGAGCAGTCAAAGGTAAAAAAAGTAAAAGTAATTACAGAGGTAGTAAAATGGTAAAAAGAAATGAAAATACTTTCACCAACATTGAAGTTTGTCTAAAGTGAAAGTAAAATAGTCAAAAGAACAAAAAAGTGAAAAGATGAAAAACACAACAAGAAGGAATATTTTTGCAGAAATTGCATGTTTTAGTCATTGTTTTGCGGACACTATTGTGATCAATCCAAGATGAATTTTTAAAAAGTGAAGGAGTTTTATGTTCTTAAGAGGACCATCCACAAAAACCTCTCTCACTTTTCTAACAGCTATTATGGTTTTGGAAATATTAAACAATGATGGAAAGCACCTTTTGCAGAAAAATACCAGTTAAGTCATCATTTTTCAGAGAATATTGTGGTAAACAAAAAATAAATAATACAAAACTGAAGGAGGTTTTTGTTCCTAAGAGACATATATACAAAAACCTATATATATATTACTCTTTTCTTATTTTTACATATATATTATGGATTGGAGAAATACAAAGATATCATCGACCTCAAGCCCTTCAAGCCTATGTGACTGTTGTTTGTTGGAGCAGAATGCACAAAGAAAGGAAGCAGTTAGTGACTTGGATGCCTTATCATCAACTAAGAGTTGAATAAAATTAGAATTCTCCTCTTTTTCATCACCTATCCATACAAAATAGTGCCAAATAGATGCATTAGTTTGAGTGTCCTTTACTTAAGTTCTATTTATGTAAAATAGTTGGAGAGATTTGTGAACCAATTTTGATATTTTTTTCAAGATATTTTAGTTTAGAATTTGTATAAATACTCCACTCTTGGAAGCATTTTGGGTGGATTCTTCTACTTTGTTGTAACATTGATTTTTTTGAATAAAATTGTTTTGGAGAAACTTCTTTGTGGTTTGCTGGATGATGACTTGAAGCTCAAGACTTTTTGCAGGATTCATGTGTCCGACTACAGTTCAATAAGTCCTTTCTATCCTATGTTTTAAGTTTTATATTTGTTTATAATATCACTGTGTTCCATTTCTAAATAATTGACATAAAAGAATAAATCATAACTTACTTAAGTGTACTCTGATTTCAATTGTGATTATTCTAAATGTTTTCTTCTAAACTGGTTATAAATAATGAATTCTTGATTGCTTTTGTTTTGCTGGTTTAAGAATTTTGATTACTATAGTAAAGAATTATTAACTGCTCTTTATTTGTAATCATTCACTTTCTTTCTTTGAACATGTTGAAATATTCTTAATTGCCTTTCATCCCTTCAAAATCCATTCCATTCACTTTAATTTCTAAAATTGTTCTCTGTTTGGCTATCTTGCCCTGCAAAGCCATCTTGTGTGTAGAAACTTAATCCAGTAAAGCCATCCTTTCGACTCCATAGCCCAATGGCCTGAAATACTCAATCGTACCCTTAGTTGGCGGATTCCACCATTCAAATTCAAACAAAACTCTTGGACTTATAACTAGCCTAATATTTTCAAAGAACAAAGCTAAATTTTAAAGAGAGAGCCCTGTCCGGATACAGATTGGCTAGATTCTGTATCTGAAGGTTGGTTTGTGGTTACCTCAGATTTAATTTTCTTTTCCACAACTTCAAGGAAAATCTGAGTGATAACAGTGACCATTTGGTTAATCGTGCATGAGCGCTACTATAATTTTAGGCTTTCCATAAAATTTTGTGAAATCAACTCCAAAAGTAGAAGAAAAGAGATATCAACACCTTATAAATAAGCCACTTCGAGGAGGCAACCTCCAATACATTACATGAATGAAAAATTCTTGGATGATACAAATTACAAAACCTCCTTTCTATATATAAGAGTCCATGGGGCCAAAATGTAATCCTAGCCAACCTAACAATAATAATTTAAGGGCACAATAATAACAATATGGGGGTGACAAGGGTACAATAATAAAAATAAGGGGGTTAAACTAACAACAATAAGGAACTATATTAGTAATATAGGTACCTAACATCCCCCTCTCCTTCAAAAAAGTTTTGTCCTCAACGCTTGAGTAGCTCTGGGTTCTTCTTTATAAAATTCTCATCCTCCCATGTAGAATCTTGATTGGGTAAGTTCTTACCCTTGATGATATACTCTGAAATTGATCGATTCTGTAGCATTCGAGTTCTTGTTTTCATGACCGCTTTAGGTTCCAATATGATTTTTCCTTTCTCATCAAGTTCTGGCAATATTGTTTTAACTAGAATATTTTCACCTATAACCTTCTTTAAGCATGAAACATGGAAAACTAGATGCACTCATGAAGAAGCAGGAAGCTCCAATTTGTATGCCATAGTACCAATATTTTGCAACACCTTGGAAGGACCATAGTAATTTGGCGATAATTTATTATCCTTCTTAGCTTGCTTGAGGGAGATTTTTTTGTATGGTTGTAGCCATAAAAATATTCAGTCTCCTACATCAAAAATTCTCTCGCTGCGATGTTGATTTTCCTGTTGTTTCATTCGATTTTGTGCCAAATTCAGGTTATCCTTTAAGAGTTGGAGAACTTCTTGTTGATGGTCGATGTGATCTTCCACTGCTTGAACCTTCGAATTTTCTCATAAAGATGATGTGATGGATGGTGGAGGATATCAATAAAGTGCCATAAATGGGGTCATTTTTGCTGCAGTTTGGAAGGAAGTGTTATACCACCATTCAACAAGAGGCAACTAGTTGATCCGTTGTGTTTGTTTCTCAGATACAAAACAACGAAGATATACTTCCAAACATTTATTTACTATCTTAGTTCGAACATTGGATTAAGGATGATAAGATGAGCTATGAGCTAATTGAGTACCCAAACAAGAAAATAACTCCGTCCAAAAATTTCCAGTAAAAATGGGATCTTTGTCGCAAACAATAACCCTTGGGTTTCCATGTAGCTTTTTAATTGTGTCCATAAATGTAGTAGCAACTGTACTTGCTTTAAATGGATGAGATAATGCACAAAAGTGTGCATACTTGGTAAGTCTATCAATTACCACCATGATGACACTCTTTCCTTCGGACTTAGGTAAACCTGTGATAAATTTCATTGAAATATCCTCCCAACGTTGACTTGGAATGGATAAAGGTTGTAGAAGACCCAAGGTCTTCATTGTCTCAACTTTATTCTGCTGGAAAACCAAACATTAAACCACAAACTTTCGAATATCAGATTTAAGGTCATTCCCAAAAAAAAATTTCTTCACCCTGTGGTAAGTTTTTAAAAATCCCGAGTGTCCTCCTAAAGGAGAAGTGTGCAATTCCAAAAGAATATTTTGTTTTAGTTGGGAATTCTTACAAAGATATAAGCGATCTTTGTACCATAAGGAATCATTTTTCCAACTAAATGTATCAGATGTACTAGGATCTTGCTGCAAATTTTGAATGAATGTCCACACTTCTTCATCCTTCTTCCATTCATCCCTTGCTTCGGTTATCCAATCTGGTTGGATAATAGAAATGGCACAAAGCAATGCTTCCACCTCTTCATCCTTTCTTGAGAGTGCATCTGCAACAACATTTAACTTCCATGTTTTGTAAATGATTTCAAGGTCATACCCAAACATCTTTGTGACCCATTTTTTCTACTCTTCGGAAGATAGTCTTTGTTCCAAAAAGTGTTTAAGACTATCATGATCATTTTTTACCTTGAAGTGTCTTCCTATTGTAGGTGTTCACTCATTGATTATGCATGGTATTTCTAACGCTACTTCTCATAAATAGGTTTCTATAAATAATTTCCTTTGATTGGATGACTTTCAAAAGCAATGGGTCTTCCTTCTTTCATTAAAACAACACCAATTCCATTTCTTGAGGCATCACATTCCACAATAAAGGTTTTGTGAAGTCTGGCGTAGCTCAGACTGGTGCTAGGAACATTGCCTCTTTAAGATGTTCAAAGGCCTTAGTTGCTTCAGGAGTCCATGAAAGTTCATATTTCTAAAATAATGTTGTTATAGGTGCTGCTATTCTCCCATAATTCTTAACAAACTTTTGATAATACCCTGTTAACCCGAGAAATCCCCACAACTGCTTTATGGTTGTGGGGACTTTCCATTCCTTAATGGCTTTAATTTTGTTAGGGTCTACCGTAACACCCTCATGAGATACAATATGACCCAGATATTCCACCTCTTGTACTCCAAAGAAACATTTGTATGTTTTTGCATATAACTGTTTCTCCTGCAATAGTTTGAGCACCCTATCAACATGTTGAACATGATCATTCCAAGACCTCATGTAGATTAGTATATCATCAAAAAATACTAGCACAAATTTTCTAAGGAAGGGTTTGAAAATGGAATTCATCAACCCTTATGTTGAAGGTATTGTAAGGCTGAAACAGTAGACTGCATCTAATGACCTCATGAGTTCAAATGATATTTTCTAATATCTTCGCTTTCATTCTGACCTTGATGATATCCTGAATTTAAGATCCACAACATGGTAAAATAAATTGCTCCATGTAATTCATCCAATGATTCATCAATCATAGGAATGGGAAATTTATCTTTAATGGTGAGATTATTGAGCTCCCTATAATCCAGACACATGTTCCATGATCCATCCTTCTTGTGTACCAATACTACAAGAGAAAATAAAGAACTTTGACTAGGATGAATTATACCCGCCTCTAACGTTTCTGCAATCATACATTCAATTTCGCTCTTTTGGACATAAGGATATCTAGAAGGCTTGATGTTTGGAGGAACACTTCCCAAAATCAAATGAATAGCATGATCACGATCACGAATAGGTGGGAGTCCTTTGGGAGTTTCAAACACCTTGGAGTGATTGTCCAAGACTTTTTTGAGATCCAGAGATCCAGAAAATAGATGATTTTGATGTTGAATTTAGTGAGCATAATTGGTGAAATTACGCTAGTTGTTCTTTCTTTGAAGCTTTGTTTATATTAATAGATCTTTATATTCTTCTGTCTCCTAACACCTGTAATTTGACTTTGTTTCTTTTTGAAAAAAAATTCAAGAAAAGTTCTTAAAAATTAAAAGCTACCGTCCCCAAAGATTGTAACCATTGTACTCCTAGTACAACATCAACACCTCCCATAGGAATGGAAAGAATTGGAATATTAAATACATATTCCCCCATGGTTAGCTTGATATTATGGCATTTTCCAGAGAAATTTATAGTTCCTCCAATTGCAACCATCACTTGACATTATGGTGTTGGTATAGGAAACAATTCAATTCCTTGGCTACCTTACAATGAATAAAATTATGGGTGCTACCTGAATCAATCAACACTATTACCTTTTTCTTATTGATATTTCCTTCTATCTTGAGAGTTTGAAGAGTGGTAATTCCTACCAAAGAATTACACAATATGGTCGGACTCATTTCTTCCTCTTATATGGATGGTTCCTGGTGTATATCCTCTTCTTTTGAAGATTCTTGTTCATTTTATTCTTCCTCTTCACAATCTATGTAAAATAATTTCTTATTAGCACACTTATGATCTTTAGTGTATTTTTCTATCACAACTATAGAAAAGCCCTTTTGCTCTTTTTTCTTCCAATTGTTGTGGTGTCAACCTTGTAGGTTGTGGAAATCTAGGAGTAGCAACAATTCCATCTTTATAGAAGTGAGTGGTAGGCTTCCTTGTCGCCATAATTTTACATTCAATTTTTCCTTCCAACCTGAATGCCTTCTCCAATGAATCAGGTTACAAAATGTGAACTTCATGTTGGATGTTATCCTTTAAAGTACCTATGAAGGGATCAATCCTGTGTTCCTCTAGAATATCAGTTACCCTTATATTCAATTTTTGGAAGTGCTCAATGTGCTCCCCCACTGAAAAATTTTGTTTGAGATTTATAAATTGGCTAAATAAAGTGTTGCTCTTTGTATCCTCATAATGTGCTATCATTTCCTCCGTAAAAATTGACCAAGTGACAATTTTTTTACGGGAGAAAAGCCATCAATACCATACAAATGTATTTTGTTCTTAATGTAAAGTTGCAATGCGTACCTTTTGTTTGTTTTGCACATTATTGAGATCAAAATATTGCTCCATCTGTAGTATCCATGTTATAGGATCATTTCCATAAAAATTCCTCATATCCATTTTTGGAATATGGTGGTTCTTCCCTCCAACATTAGATTTTATGAAATCACGATTAAAATTTATTTTTTTCTCATCATGAGTTTCCTCTACTATATTTTCACCATTAGGAAACATTTATTGTATCAACTTTGTCAACCTTCCTTGTATTCTTTTAGATCATTATTCATGTTTTCCATCTTATCTTCCATGTCATCCATCTTAGATTCCATGCCAGCTTCCATGCCATCCATATTATCTTCCATGCCATTCTTCAAACCATCCATCTTAGATTCCACACCTTTCTTCAAACCATCCATCATAGTTTCCACACCTTTCTTCAAAACTTCTGTGTCATTTTTTGTTGCTCTTTGCGAGAGCGAAATTTGTTGCACTTGCTCTTGTAATTTTGATATGTCATGTTGCCATTCTTCTTCTTCATGAGTCATAGTAGAGCCTTCTAAAGGCTTAATGGGTGTTGAATTCTTTTTAGGGGCAATTTTAGAATTCAATACTAATATCTATTCTACAATATGCCCTTGGAATCAATTCAACTTGATTCTTCAAACAAGACTTATGCAATTTGGAAAAAGAAAACACACACCTTTTACTTGATTTTGAGTAGCTCAATATTGAAATTGACTTATATCTATCCTTGCAGATTTTTAATATCTGAAATTTAGCCTTTTAGTATTCCTCTGAAGCTTCTTTCAAATGCCATAGGTCTGAATTGATTTGGATTCTTCAAGGCAAAGTTATTTCCAATCTCCCACAATGTCCTAAATATGGACTAGTTCAACAGAGCAAAATTGTATGACTTTCCACGTGTCATTGTCTGCTCCTTTGGCTCTAAAATTTATAGATAGGAAACTACAATTCGTGTACTTCCAGCCACGTTTTACAGAATTCCAATTCGATGCTCAGAGAGAGATTTATGAAGATTTTCCCACGATCACCTCTTTGAGATGAACTTCGGGAGCCTGAAAAAGACCTAACTTCCACAGATCATATCTCCGAAAATATTACGAACCAAGCTTTGAAATTTAGCAAAGATGTTCCTCAGGATGTTATATTCGTGCACTAAAAATTCAGCTTCTGAACCTTTGTAGAAAAAAACGTTATATAGAAAATTCCGTGATGACCTTTTTAAGTGAAATTTAGGAGCCTACAAAAAGCCCCAACTTCCACAAATCATATCTATGACAATATTGTGAACCAAGCTCTAAAATTATGTGACAATGTTCCTCAGGATTTCGGCTTCGTAATCTAAAAATTTCAGCTTCTGAACCTTTGTAGAAAAAAATGTATAATGAAAATACCACGATGACCTATTTGGAGCAACAAAATCCTAGAATCCAAAGCTCTGATACCAAATGTTGTGAAACCAACTCCAAAAATAGAAGAAAAGAGATATCAACGCCTTAGAAATAAGCCACTTCAAGGGGTAAACCTCCAATACATTACATGAATGAAAAATTCTTAGATGATACAAATTAGAAAACCTCCTTTCTATATATAGGAGTCCATGGGGCCACAATGTAATCCTAGCCGACCTAATAATAATAATTTAAGGGCACAATAATAACAATATGGGGGTTACAGGGGTACAATAATAACAATAAGGGGGTTACGCTAATAACAATAAGGAGCTATACTAGTTGATGGTAGTGTGGGTGCAGGCGCTAAGGAGAGCTTGTACACACTGTTCTCAATATATTATTTTCACTGAGGGAATTTGTTCTAATTTCTTGTTTCAATTTCATTCATCAAATTTATGAAATTCGATGTATGAAATGCACAATATTTTTCAATTCCTTTTAACAATATTAATCCTCTACAATCTTCTAGAATTATTTGAACTCGATTGAAATCAATGTTAAGGAACCAATGTTCAAACCATACATTTAAACCTTTCAAAATAGAAGCTGAACACCTTTGGGAAGGCATTTCTATGCTCTTGGCATTATAGATTCAGACCTCAAATCTTTAATAAACTCTAATTTAAATGAACTCCGGTCCATACCTTCAATTAACGACCCCGTAGCTCTTAGAACGAATACTGTCAAATTCCACAGATCCTTATCATATGGCCATTGCATTATATCGACCACAAAACTTTAACACACAAACACTATGAAAAATAGGCAATATCTCAGTGATGACGTGGTGTAATTGTATTGGATCGCATCACATTTGATGAAACTACTTCTGGGCTTAAGTGTCGTGCGAAACCCGTGGTTTCTCTCCCTAAATCGTTTCTACCGTAAAACTCCTGAAACTCGGCCTCTGCTTAGATATTTTGACTATCGTTGTGGATTCAAAGCTAATATTAAAGGACTTGGGGTCTCCACTTCCACAGTGAACTCAACAACCACAGATCCTTTGTCGCAATTCAACCTCGGCCAACATAAACAGAACTTGTCAGATTCCCCTAATCCTTTACACAGAGGTCAATACATGTATTTTCTTAGGACTATCCAACCTCTATATAGAACTAAGATGCATTCAAATCACGTTCAATTGGACACAAAACGTATCCAAAACGACCATAATTTTGAAGGTAAGAACACCTTCTCTGCCTTTGTAACTCAACAAACAAGGGTCGATTTCAGTTGATTTCAACTAGGGAAAATTAAACAATTTTCCTAAGTTATTATCAATTATATTTAATACAAATGAGGTTATTATATCTCGTATATACCAAACAGAATTAGACTCTTTGACTCCTCCTCCAAATTTTCTACACAAAAGATAAATACTCATTCAATTCATACACCGAACATATAGTTGAAATTATATCTGTGAGAGAAAAGGGAAATTCTCTTCACACTTACATATCTCCTTCCGATTTATAGCCCAGAATCTCCAAGGTCAAAGGAAGAATCCTCTTAGGAATTTCTCTGTCAACACATAGATAAACTACTAAGCTCACTAATTTATTAATCAGAGAGTAGAGAGAAAAACCTATCGATTCAATCTTCCATTGCAAAACCCCCCCTCCTCTATTTCACAGGTTACATTTATAAGTTTTCTTTTCATGACTGTTTGGTTCCTTCTTGAGGATCGGTTCTCCTATTTTAGACAAAATCTTATTTTCCTAATATCTCCCTAATCCTATAAACTGAAGCTTCATAAACTGACATGAATCCACTGTTCAACTTCCTTAATTATTAAACTAGTCCTATCTATTCTAAGTGTAAATGACAACTAAGGTATTGACACTTTTGCTGGTACATTTCTTTGAACTTCTTGAGCCCTTCTAGTCACAACATGTGAACAACTCTTCACATTGCTGACTAGGCTCTAATGCCCCTGCATCAGACTCCTGAGGGAAAATTTCTTCATGGGCTCTTGTCCATGAGCTCCTTCACAGAACTTCCCAGCTTCTGCAACATAATTTTTGTCATCCAAGTAGCATCTTCATCTGGCTGGTCCTTCGACTTGATCAAATACTGGAAATATTCTTTTCCTCTAGTCCTCTTAAATACCTTCTTGTCTAAGATCTTCTCTGGCTGTAATGGATGTATTGTAGGTAATTGTTTTACCCACTCAATTTACTCTCTATCTTCCGTTATTTCATCTGTGCCACCATCTTCATACCTGTATAAATATACAACATTAAATATTGGAGATATCCCAACATCAAGAGGCAATTCAATTTCATAAGAATTAGCAGAAAATTTTCTCAATATCTTGCAGGGTCCTATCTTTTTGAATTTCAACTTTTTATACTGCTTCTTTGGAAATATTTTTTTCTTCAAGTGTGCCAAAACCAAATCACCAACTTCAAAATTAACTTCTCTTCTGCTCAAATCTACTCTGCCTTTGTACTTCATGCTGCTGCCTTGTAACTTTTGTTTTACCTGTTCATGTATTGCTTGTATCTCTGAAACAAAATCTTCTCCATCAACCCTCCTCATTTCTTCTTTTCCCAAGTTCCTCAGCTCAGATACTCCCCTTGGGTGCATGCCATAAACTATATGGAATGGAGTCTATCCTATACTTCTGTTAGGTGAATCATTGTATGCCTACTCTACCTATGTTAAATATGATCCCACTGCTTAGGATGTTCTCCTGCAAGACTTCTCAAAAGATTACCCAAAATTATGTTCACTACTTCAGTCTACCCATCAGTCTGGGGGTGATAAGATGAGCTGAAACTCAGATTAGTACCAAGATTCTTCCACAATGTTCTCCAAAAATGACCAACAAATCTGGTATCTCTATCAGAAATAATACTTTTAGGAAACCCATATAATCTAACAACTTCTTTGAAAAAAAAAATTGGAAACATGAGTGGCATCATTGGTTTTATAACATGGAATAAAATGTGCCATCTTTGAAAATCTGTCAACTACAATAAAAATTGCATCATTTCCCCTCTGTGTCTTAGGCAATCCTAAAACAAAATCCATACTTACCATATCCCAAGATCTTTCTGGAATAGGCAATGGAATGTACAAGCCTGCATTCTGGCTTCTCCCTTTCGCATACTAGCAAATTTGATCTCATCCTTGGCCAATAATAAAAATGATTCAGCTTCTCATAAGTTTTATCAGTACCAAAATGTCCAGCAATTCCACCACTATGCTTCTCTCTGATTAAATTCTCCCTCATGGAACAATTTGGTATACACAATTGATTTCTTCTGAACAATAAACCCTCTTGCAAGAAATAATCCAACCACTGACTTCTGTCTATAAAAACAAGGTTACAGCATGCTTCAAATGCTTCTTTGAAATCTAAATACACTTTATAAATCTCTTTAAGAAAATCAAAACCTACCACTTCAAATTGGCTTTCTTGAACAAGCATGTTTTTCCTACTCAAAGCATCAACTACCTTATTTGCTTGGCCACTTATATGCTTCAAAACAAAGTTAAAAATTTGGAGATATTCAACCCATTTGGCATATTTTTTATTCAATTTAGGCTACTGCATAATATACTGTAAAGCATGATTATCTGAGTATGGCACAAATTCTTTAGACATTAAATAATGTCTCCACTTCTTCAATGACTGCACCATTGCATAAAATTCCTTTTCATAAGAAGAGTACTTCCTTCTTGTCTCATTCAGATTCTCACTGAAATATGCTATAGGCCTATCTTCTTGACTCAATATAGCTCCAATAGCTTCCCCAATGGCATCACACTTCACTTGAATGGCTTATTAAAATCAGGCAAAACTAAAACAGGTTTCTCAGTTATTTTCTGTTTCAAAAGATGAAAATTCCTTTCAGCTTCAGCAGTCCAATTAAATGGTTGTTTGTCCTTCTTTATAGTTTCAATGATAGGTGCATTAATATTGCTAAAATTCCTTATGAATTTTCTATAAAAACTAGCAAGTCCATGGAAAATTCTTACCTCAAAAACACTTTTTGGTGAAGGCCACCCCACAATTTCTTTGACCTTTTCTGGGTCCATATTTAATCCCTCAACAGAAACAACAAAATATAGATATACCAGTTCTTCCTTCATGAATGAAAATTTATTCAGATTTATCAGCAACTTCTCTTGATGTAATTTCTTCAAGACATAATTAAGATGCCTTAAGTGTTCTTCCTTTGTTTTGCTGTAAATTAGTATGTCATCCATATATACTATTGCAAATTTACCAATAAATTTCCTTAATACTTCATTCATGAGCCTCATAAAAGTACTAGGTGCATTTGATAAACCAAAAGGCATTACCAACCACTCATAAAATCCCTCATTTGTCTTAAATGCTGTTTTCCATTCATCACCTTCCCTTATCCTAATCTGATGATATCCACTTTTGAAATCCAATTTTGAAAAATATCTTGCTCCACTCAAACAGTCCATTAAATCTTCAATTCTAAGCAAAGGAAATCTATACCTGATTGTTATCTTGTTGATTTCTCTTGAATTAGTGCACATTCTCCAACCTCCATCTTTCCTTGGACTCAACACTGTAGGTATTGCACACAAACTTAAGCTTTCTCTGATCAAAACTTTGTCAACCAATTCCTATACTTGCTTTCTGATTTCTTCATTCTCTGTGGGAGTCATTCTGTAGGCTTCTTTGTTTGGCAGATTTGATCTTGGAATCAAATCTATCTAATGGATAATTTTTCTTATAGGTGGTAATTCATCAAACAAATCATCCAAAACAATATCACAGTAATTGTCCAACATTTCTTGAATTTCAATTGGAAAATCAGAGATTTTTGTAGAAGTAAGCACTACTTTAGGTTTGTAAACTAAAGAAAAATTTACTTCTTCATCTTCAATCTGTTGTAAGTACTCTTTCCCACTCAGCAATAAAGTCTTTGGATCAGACTTTTTGCTTGATGGTTCTCCTTCCTCCATGGGTATCAATGTTTGATGCACTCCATCCTTGAAAAAATTATAAGTGTTCCTCTTACCATCATGTAATGCTACTTTGTCATACTGCCAAGGTCTACCCAGTAGTATGTGACACACATCCATAGGCATCACATCACACATGATCTTGTCCTTGTAGCTGCCCATATGCAATTATATTTCACATTGCTCTTTCACAATCATCTAGTGTGCTTTCTGAAGCCATGACACCTTGTAGGGTGTTGGATGTTCCCTTGTCTTCAATTTCAGCTTCTCTATCACCTCAGTAGAGACCAAATTGTCTGTGCTACCACTATCAATGACCAATTGACAACATTTCCCTTGGACTTTGCACACACTTCTGAACAAATTCTTCCTCTGTGCTAGTTCAACAACTTCCTTTGTTTTCTTCAATAAAACCTTGTTGACCACCAAAGACTCTCCTTTCTCTAGCAGAATTTCTTCCTCTATTCCAGACAACTTTGTTGCTTCTTCTCTAGTCTGGGCAACAATTGCAATTATCTGACTTGTACCCACATTCTCTGGGCATTCATATGCTCTATGTCCCAATTTGTTACATCTGTAACATCTCACTTCTCTTCCTCTGTTCCTGCCTCCTCTTCCTCTGTAGGAACTCCTTCTGCCCCTTGCATCACCTTCTGTGGATGCATGTTGTGGTGAGTTGTTGCTAGCTCCATCTCTTGGTGCTGTATATCTTCCTCTACCACCTTGACTTCCCTTTCCTTAGAAAGTACCTCTTCCTTTGGCAGACTGCTTTCTCAAGAGTTTTTCTTCAGCTTTTAAGGCCATTTGATAAGCCTCTTCTACTGTCTTAGGAGACAAAATACCTATCTCATCCTAGATCTCCAATTTGAGACCATTTACATACCTGGAAACCTTCTCTGCTATGTCCTAGATTTTTCCAGCTCTTATACTTACTTTATAAAACTCTTCTGTGTATTATTTCACTGTCATCAATCTCTGTCTAAGATTATGCATTTGTCTAAATAATGTAAGCTGATAATCGCTAGGCAAAAACTTACCTCTTAGCTTTGCCACCATTCTGTTCCAATTCTTGATTGGTTGTTTACCAGCCCTCCTTTTCTCTGCTTGCACTCCATCCCACCAAAGTGTTGCATGTACCTTCAACCTTGTCACTGCAAACTTAACTCTCTTGTCCTCACCCATCTCTTCATAGTCAAGCATTTATTCATCTCGTTGATCCAATCTATCAATTCCTCTGGATTCAATCCTCCTGCAAAGCTTAACACTTCAAGTCTAGGCTTGGATGTAGACCCTAGAATTGATTTAAGGAGTCTCATCTTAGGAGTAATCTCAACATTCTCTCCTGCCTCTTCTTCAATTTCAGGTTCACTGACATCCTCAGGATCTCTTGGGTGTCCTATTTCAATTGTTTCCAATCTGGCTTGGATCTGCTACATGGTCTCCAATACTTCTGCATTAGCAACTGGCCTACCTCTTCTTCTACCAGTAGCACCTCTACCAATTCGGACAGCCATGCTGGATTTCTTCTTCTAGCTATTTGGAAGTCAGCTCAATATTTGTAAAAATTCCCTGAAGTTTTCTCTAATACCACAAATGATGGCAGTCTGGGTGCAGGTACTAAGCAAAGCTTATACACAATGTTCTCAATATATTCTTTTCACCAAGGGAATCTGTTCTAATTTCTTGTTTCAATTTCATTCATCAAATTTATGAAATTTGATGTATGAAATGCACAATAGTTTTAAAGTCCTTTTAACAATATCAATCCTCTACAATCTTCTGGAATTATTTAAACTCGATTGAAATCAATGTTAAGGAACCAATGTTCAAACCATACATTTAAACCTTTCAAAATTGAAGTTGAACACCTTTGGGAAGGCATTTCTATGCTCTTGGAATTATAGATTCAGACCTCAAATTTTTAATAAACTCTAATTTAAATGAACTCCGGTCCATACCTTCGATTAACGACCCCGCAGCTTTTAGAACGAATACTGTTGGATCCCACAGATCCTTATCAGATGGCCATCGCATTATATCGACCACAGCACTTTAACACACAAATGCTATGCGAAATAGGTGGTATCTCGGTGATGACGTGGTGTAATTGTATTGGATCACATCACATTTGATGAAACTGCTCCTGGGCTTAAGTGTCGTGCGAAACTCGTGGTTTCGCTCCCCAAAACTGCTTCACTTGCAATCTCCCAACTCGACCTTGTTTAGAGTCAGAATTTCATGGGATTCAGGTTTAATATTAATCGCACTTGGGGTCTCCACTTCCACGGTGAACTCAACGACCACATATCCTTTGTCGCAATTCAACCTCGGCCAACATAAGCATAACTTGTCAGATTCCCCTAATCCTTTACGCAGAGGTCAATACATGTATTTTTTGAGGACTATCCAACCTCTATATAGAACTAATATCTATTCAAATCACGTTCAATTGGACACAAAGCGTATCCAACACGACCAGAATTTCGATGGTAAGAACACCTTCTTTGCCTCTGTAACTCAACAAAAAAGGGTCGATTTCAGTTGATTTCAACCAAGGAAACTGGGTTCGATTCTTCTGGGGTTTATGCAGAATGTAATTATATTTAAATAAACAGAAGTTACTATAGCTACGCTCAACCAACAGAATCAGACTCTTCGACCTCCTCCAAATTTTCTACAAAGCATAAATACTCATTCAATTCATACACCAAGAACATGAGTTCAATTACATTCAGAGAGTAGTAAGGAAATTTTCACACATAAACGGATTTCTTCTGATTTATACATAGAGATTCCAAGGTCAAAGGAATGAATCCTTCGGGAAATTTTCTAATAACAGACAGATAACTAATAATTCTACTAATTTATTAATCAGAGAGCAAAACCTCTCAATTCAATCTTCCACTACAAAAACCCCCCTTCCTCTGTTTCAGAGGTTACATTTATAAGTTTTTTTTCATAACTGTTCGGTTCCTTCTTGAGGACCGGTTCTCCTATTTTAGACAAAATATTATTTTTCTAATATCTCCCTAATCCTATAAACTAAAGCTGCATAAATTGACACGAATCCACTGTTCAAATTCCTTAATTATTAAACTAGTCCTATCTATTCTAAGTGTAACTGAAAACTAAGGTATTGACACCTTTGCTGGTACATTTCTTTGAACTTCTCGAGCCCTTCTAGTGACAACATGTGAACAAGTCTTCACATTGCTGACTAGGCTCTAATGCCCCTGCATCACTGGTAATATAGGGATCTAAAATAAAAATGCGATGGAGGTGACTGCCAACTCAAACATCGTTCATCTCTAGCCACCTGTTGCAAAGAATATGAAACAAAGCAGGCAACTAAAATTTAATTATGAATATCACGAGGTGTGGTATATGGTCTTGGATACTTCCCATTATGAAAATATCTTGTACATGGAAAAATGAACTGGAATATCACTTAAAATCACCAAAATAAAAGGACAGAAACATGTTTTCAAATTCAGTTGTTGGTGAATAAGCAGTTCCAGTGAGCATCTTGAAGAGGAGAACTAGTTTTCAGACATTTTACTTTGAGGATTTAGCAAGACCTATTAAGTAAGATTTTATAATCTTGACACCTTTCTGATCTAGTAGACAACCTTCTTTATTGCTTATATGACTAAAAAGGGAGGAAAACTTAAGCATATTGAACGTCAAGGGGAAGATTTAATAGATGCCAAATAGAATGTGACGAGTTTTTTTGTACAGGCTGGGTGGTACCCATTTTTCTCAAGGTTAGGAAGCTCTCATCTAGGAGTAGCCAAAGAATTTTCCTTTCATTCGATGGACAAGAAACAATTGTTTATGGCCTCAAAATACAGGTATTAACATAATCCATTGATGAAACTTTCCACCTCCCACAAGAAGGAGAGAAATGGTTCAAAAACCAAGTTATTACTGGCGGAGACCTGAACATCTTCATCAAGGATGAATACAAAGATCCTAAATGGGCTAAAAGGATTCCTAGTATTTATCTCAAGGATGAATGGGCTGAAACTTTCAAGCTCATTAAGATCTATCTTACTTGTGATAGGAGGTATACTATTGTATTTCTGTAGCACATGAGGTTTTTGTTTCGCCTTGAAGGTATGAAGAATCTCAACCTACCTTTCATCCTACTAAAAATCTTGACTAAGATGTTAGGTAGAATAAAAACCCATGCAACAACTTCAGATTATATCATCTACCATCAAGCTCTTATCAAGGTGATGATTGTTGAAGAACTCAAAAGAAGGCCAGTCTTGGGGGCATTTCCTATTTTATAAGGCAAGCCAACCTGCACCTACACAAAACATTCATGCTCAGTAACCTCCAGCCTCATAGAAACATTCTCAACTTGTTGAGCAGAAGGGAGTAAGTCAGAAACCAACTACTTCATCAGTTGGTAAAAGGACTAAAATAAAAGAAAAAAAAGGTAAATATCTACAAGAAGGCTAAGGAAAAAAAGGAAAAGGAAAAGACTCCCCCAACCAAAGTTGAAGAGAAGATGGAAAAAGGAGAAGGTTCATCTATTAGCAATCCAAAATGAATGAAGATTGTGCCTCACGTTTCTCCTTTTCCCAAGGTATATGACAAAAGGAAAAAAGGAAAGACTAAAACTGCAGAAAAACCAAAATAAAAGGTGCTGCTGGAAGTTCCAACAACAAACATTTAGAATAAGGTTCAAAAGGATTACCAGTCCACCAAATTAGATGAGGATCTCTTGAAGGATGTAGGATATGATATTAGCAACAGGAAAAGACAAAAGGATGCAAGAGAAGTTGTAGGCAATGGGAAAATACACACAAGAGCTAGCGAAAAATTCAGGCTGAGATCCAAAGCCCTACATAACCCAAGCTTGATGACATAAGTCATAGATGTGGAGAGGAAATCTAAAGGGTTAAAAGTTGTAACTCCTTCAATTGTAGAATCTAGTGGGTTCAAGAAGAAAGAAAAGGGTAAACTCCCTCAGGCCAGCAAATAGAAACCTCCAAGAGAAGAAAAATTCAGAAGAGCTCAAAAGAGAAAAAGGCCATTGCAAAAGAGACAACCATCAGGACTACAAGGTCACAATTAGCAATTGACAGTAAAACAGATTTAGACAAGCTTACAGAAGTTGCAGCTCATATGGAGGAGAGGTAAAAGGATGTCCCAATGAAGTATCTTTTTTTTTGTTAGTTATATTTTGGAACAACTCAACTTTCATAATGTTTAAATCTGCACAGAAATTTTCAAATATCTTGTTGTGCATTTCTGAAAAGAAAATAGAGAGCTACCAGAAATTTAGGTATCATTACAATTTTTGCATAGTTACAAGTTTTTACCAGAAGTTCCGGTAGCGTCTGCTTTTAATGATTTTTTACAGCTATCAGCGAAATTTTCGAGCTATTCCAAGGATGATAAGGACTCCTAATGATATGGACATGTCAAGTGATGGTTGATAAGTGGTTTTGAGGTTGTTAAATGATACATTTAATTAAGCTACATGGGTTTTAAAGAACCAATATCATGGAGAGACAGATTAGTAGAAAAGTAGGCAGGTTGATAGCACAGTTCGAATTGTATTTTTATTCCTATCTACATATGTCCTGCTAGTTATATTTTTATAGGATATGTCTTTAATATGATATAACTCCTATGTAATGAGAGGAAGAGTGGATCCTTGTTTTTAGGTGAGATGGCGTTGATGCCTCTCTTTGTAAATATAATTTGTAAATACCATTTCAAGGATGGATTTTGGTCGACCTGAAGACCTTTTCATAATAAAGAAAACTCCTTTTTGCAATTCATGTTGGAGGAATTTGTGTTTCAAGGAATATCTAATGTATGGTGTGTTTCTCTTGTTATTCTATTCATCTAGTTTATGAGTTGCAACATCTAGCAAGTTTGAGTAAGAGAATTGTTAGAGGATCTAATAGTTAATTATCTATTGTTCAGTCTTTTGCAAATCATCTATATGTTGTGTAGAGCATGCTAGTTAATAAGGTTTCTGCTCGATCTTAACAAGTAAGGAGATCATGTTATGCATATTAGAGGAACCTTAGAAACATGAGCATGTAGAGCATCTCCTTACTTGATATAGTTGTGTGACTAATTTAGGATGTGTTTATTTCTTAGACTGAGTACCAGCTATGTGTCATCTTTCATTTGTCACAATATTCTCCCCTATACTACAGAATTTTGCATACACTTTATACTTGCCAAAGCTTGCCAACTGCATGAACGTCTAAAGGAGTTGAAATCATTTCAAACTCTTTAAGAATCCAACCCGCCATTCAAAATATTTTTCTTTAAAATTAACTATGATGTGTAAGGCTTAATCCTTTGCATTCAAGGAGTGACTCCTTGCACTAACAACTCCCACTATCAATAATGAACTATAATGAAACACCCTTCACCCAAATCTAAGAGTGGAAGAGACATTAACCCTCCTCGGGATATTCAAGCTCACTTTTCTTAACCTTGGTGTTGGAAATGGTGGATATGGGGTTTTCAATGATTTTTTCCCCCTTGTTAGGTTCTAGCTCAGATTCAGAACATGTGTATGACTCTAAATATTTCAACTTGGCCACTAGTGATTTCTTTGCACAAAATTCGCTTGTGTTGTGAGTGGGGCTCTTGTGGAACTCACACCACTTTCCTATTTCTTTCTTAATATTCCCAATTCTATTATTTTCTTCCATCTTCGATGGGATTTCCTAAGTCATTTCAACTTGTATATGTCCTTTTGTTTTTTGGTTTGTGGGTGCCCTTTCCCCATTTTGGATTCATAGATCTATGGTCCCACTTCTTCTGATTAAATTTTTGCTCGATCTTAACAACATATTGGTATGTTGCACCAAGTAAGGAGATGCCCAGGAACTACATTTATGATTGGATTTATTTGTTTAGATAACCATGGTACTCGAGCACTAGAGGTCACTTCGAGTCCTAGATACCCAAATTCATGTGTAGGGTGTTGGATCTTTGAATTTTCCTCATTTTGACACTTTTTTCCCTTTCTTTTCACTTATTCCATATATAGTTTTGCTACATTTAAAATTTATAAGGACATATAGGTTAGCCTCAACTATAACATAAATTATCATTCGTTCATAAATTGTAATATGAAATTTATTTGTGAAATTGATTGAAATATTGCTATAGCTACGGAAATGTACATTTTTAGTAGCTAATTAGAATTTTTGTAGCTAGGTACAAGGTTGAATAGGTTCCCAAAGGTTTGAATATGAACATGGAACATGGACAAGCACCAAATTTCAATAGAAATAATATCCACCTATCACTCTTACCTGGAAGATCATAGAATTTGAGAATCAAAATGGTCAAAGAAAAAGTCATACCTGGCCTATTCTCATGCATGAATTCAAGGGAAACAATTTAATCATTAGCTGAGCATGGAATCAAGCGAGAAAGATTTGAGATCCAAAGATGATGATTTGTGGATATGTGTTGATCAAGAACCTTCATTATTTTCTCTTCTTGTGGAAAATCATGAAGAATATAATTTATGTTTTAATTAGGAAACCTAAGTGTCAATTGAGGAACTTTCCTCTCGGCGTTATTTTATTAAAAAGTTGTTGGTTAAGAATAATAAAAATTTCTTCAATATGAATTAAAGAAAATCAAGTTTTAGCTCTGTAATTAGTGTTACTCTCAGAGAATTTATTTCCAGTGAATGCAATTACTATGTTCCTATACACATGCATTGAGATCTAATTTGTTGACTTGAGCTTTCACACCTTGCGCTCACAAGGAGGCCCCCTTGACAAGTATTAAGATAATATATTATTGTTTTATTTCATTCTTTCTTTAGTAGTTATTTCAATATGGGTTTTAATTAGTTAGATTCATTTTACTTTAGATGATGCTCTTTTTTCATGCATTAATTACTTATTGAAGTTTTGATTGCTACAAGTTAGGTGCTCAACATTAAAAATAAAAACACAAAAAACATTTATTTTATTGGCTTACACATCTAAAATTCCCACTTAGTCTCATATCTACTATTCATGTTTGTATTGAGTCTAATTAATACCACACACATTAGTAATATGGAAATATTTTTAATCATTGCTTTCCAATTTAATTTCAGTCTTGAATGGAATGGTTAGATTTCTTATGCGCTTCTACAATAGGGTTTCTTTCAATATGTCTAGACCAAAAGTAAAGTAGACCTATTTTCTTACAAGTTTACTAGAATAGATTTCCTTCAACTGTTTGATAATTTAGATTTTCAATTCTGCACAATAGTATAGAATTTCAATTTTTCTCAAGTAGAACAAACTTTTAATTCCAATTTAATAGAATAGATTTTAAATTTTAGCTTTTAGAGTACTATGCCTTAATTTCTTGCATTATAGAATAGTTGATTTTGAAGTTAATCTTAGTCTAGATAAGTCTTACAGAAATAACATGTGTGTACATTTTATGAGAGTTAGTCTTCAATAGTTACATTTTTCCTTTAGATTTAAATCTTTGATAAAAAATAAACCCCCTAGCATATATAGTGCACATACACTTCACAAGTTAACAAAACCTGATTGATAATTCAATGAAGTAATTTAACCTACAATTAAGTTACCCAACATAGGGTATGAAATATATTCGTGAACTCTAGCACTTCTTGGTCCCTTTCCTACCATAGTGTGGTCCATTTTATGTACTTGTTTTCATAGCTCCCAATAGGGTAATATTGTTCCTTACAAAATCTCAAAAAGTTTCCCAAGAGGTGCTGGCCCAGAAATAATGAGGATCCTCCACGTCCCTTTGCGTATAGTAAGTTTCCCACTAGTCCTTGACATGGGGGATGACCTTAAGGAGTGGAAAAGTAATATTTTCTCTATCAGAAAAATTATGGACCAAAAAATATCCTCTCAACATATTTAACCATTTATCTAGAGCATTTGCGTCTATACAACCTTCAAATATGGGAATGTAAAAATTAACTTATACCTTAAAGGGATGGTGCCTTTGAAGTGACTCCTACATGAAGATGCTTCACCCATCGGTATTTTTTGAAGGATCTGGGAAAAAATATCCATTATCTGATTTCTTTGTCACTTGAGTGCTTCTTCAAGCAACAATTTGATAATATCTCCCACCCCCTCGTCTTTATTTTCTTCCACCATGGGGGGTTATCAGTGTTAGTGAGTGCGGTATTGCAAGGGTTCAATTAGATTAAATCCCAACTCCTTATACCCTGACCTCGCTGGGTACATGAAAAAAAAAATAAAGAAATAGAAAACCACTTTGATACCACTAATCTAGATTTATGAAGGAAAAAAATGAAATACATATTTAAAACAGGAACAAAAATATACAGTGAAACTTAACTTCACTTAATAAATAGAAAATTCTAAAAAAAAATTACATGCAGAACGAAAGCAAACTAGCTTGGGCAATGGTAGCTTATATATGAGAAGAGATGTGATCACTACATGCCTTTTGAGTGGTGTTACAATGAGAATAAAAGGAATTTTTATCATGGAGAAACAATGAGAAACCCTAAACATCCAAAAATTAAACTCTAGGAGATGAAGTACCAAAAGTTATGGGCCTTGATGGGGTTAGTTAGAACATCAACTTCTCGGGGTCGTAACTTTGGAATATGATCTCCATTTGGTGTGCATGATATCTCGTTAGAAAGGTATATCTGAGGAAAATAAATTTTGATTGGAAATATTATTCTTTCATCCATATTTTCCTGTTACTCCAAAAAATGCCGTTTGGGGCCTCAAAATAGCTCTGAAAGTTCAACACTTAAAATCTACCAAAAATAGAAAACTACTGAAATAAGAAAATGTGTTGAAAAAAGGAAACTAATAAAAAAAATACTCGGGATCCAAGTGGAATAGGCAGGTGGCCACCAATATCCACCTAGATCAGTGCTTCCCCCTTAGGAGGCAATGGTCATATTGTAGCTACTACAACCACCCTCCAAATTTTTTGACTTCATATAATTTTGGAGCCCCTTTTGATCGTGTTCCCCATATGAATAAGTAATTGAGGTCATCCTAAGCTTGTTTAAAATATCCCAAGTGTTCGAATTTTTTTCTGAGTTTGTTCTGAAAATCTCTAAGATAGAGCACACTTTTTTTTCATAAGCTCTGTTGTAACTTATTTATATCAAGTACATTTCATTTTTGTAGAAAAATAAAAATACTATATATATATATATATAAATAAAAATAAAAATAAAAATAAAAAGAGGATAAAAGAATAAAATGTGTGAAAGAAAAGAATAAAATAAAAATAAAAAAATTGCAAAAAATCACCCCTACAACGTGCCAGTTAAAATGCCTCTTTTAAAATTTTAAATAATGTTTTATTTTTATAAAAAATATAGGTTATATATATATATATATATATATATATATATATATATTAACCATATGACACAACGTTTTGTCATTTTTTAAATACAATTCACGCAAGAATCAACAGTTCAAATCACTCTTTCCTAGATCAATGATGGAAGGATGATTTCAAACCCCTTGGCACTAGCAATGGTTAATGGAGGGCGGGGGGGGGGGGAGAAAAAAGGATTTTGTGCCCAAATTGCTTAAGGCAATGTGTCACCCCAACAACAAGTTCGGGGGGTCCTCTCCCAAAACCTCTGTTGGGCACAACCCAAATTGGCCTAAATTTTGGCAAAGACTTTGCATTTTGTGGAGAAGAGTGCACAAAGGAACATGGAGCAAAGCACGAATTGAACCACAAAATATAATATTTTAATATACCGCGTGGTAGTGAGGGGCCTTGGGGTGGGTCGAAGCTATGTATTTTTTGTAAAAGTGCACAATTTTGTAATGTGTTTTGGGCTATAGTTTATTGTTTTAGGGAGTACATGGTATTTGGACCATGGTATTGTAGTGATGTAGCCCAATATGAATTTTATATAAAGAGAAGAAATGTAGATTTGAGGGATATTCTATGATGGAAGATATTATGTGCTATAGTTTATCTTTAAACTCTATAGTTTGTACTAAGGGCGAGGCTCTACAATTGAGTGCGCAAAGGCCTGAGTTTGCAGTTGAGTGCATAGACAACATGCAGCTTAGTGCGCAAGTTGAAGATCGGTTGTATTCAAAGATTTATCATAATAAAGAAGAATTTTTGGGATGATGTTTTGATGATATTATATATTTTTTGTATCTATTTTCTTAATATCTATTGTTTCAAAGTAGTTGTTACAATTGCGCATTATGTTAGAACAACAATGGTTTATTGATTTATATGATATGTTTCTATGATTAATTGAATGTTTCAAAGTGATTTATAATATGTAAGTATAAGATAATATAAAAATACCACATCTTGCAGTCCCTTAAGGCTACTAGACTTGGTTCTACATCCACCCATACTTCAGGTGAGACTATGATATGCTTGCAGGAAGTTGCCGAAAGGGCCAGTGATCAAGGGTTTTGTTGGTGTGCAGTGTAGTTTGAACCTAGGTCAGTCCAAACCAAACCAAAACCTGGTTCTGTTGCTGGGACTAGGATATGTTTGAGGGATATGTGGATGTGGCACCCATCAAAGAAAGAAATTCAAGATTGGATAGTCCTGAAAGAGCGAGAATTTTTAGATCAAGAAAACAAAAACCCTCATTTCACATCCGAAGCTTGGTTATAGAAGTATATTTTCATAGAGTAATATGAAATTTTCTTTTGTTCCTTTCCTATTGATTTATATGAGTGGATATCCAGGTTTAATGAAATAAAGGATATTTTTAAGAACGACGAACCTACAAGTGGACTCTTGAGATGATACAACGACTCAAGAGCACTGACAATAGGATTTCAAGGGCTGTTGATTTCTGGATTGATAACATCTTAGGGGATTCATTACTGAGTTCACAGTAGACTCCAATATTTCCTACAATAAAGAATAATGATGATTCTTCAAAGGACCATGAGGTAAGTATTTGAAATCTTTAAAACTATGGACTAAGATGCTTCTATGAGAAAAGGGTGTTTTACGGATGTAATCAAATTTCTAGTTAGTTATGTTTGGGATAAGATAAAGTAAAGATGAGAAAGAGAGCACCGCAATGTGAAGTGGAAAGAGATACAAAGTAGATACTAGAAATAGGTATCATGGACAATATCCAAATAATTTTGTAGAAAATTATTATAGTCCTCTTTTGAGTGAATCTGAAAGTGAAAGAGAAGAAATCCATCCCCAGGTAACTTCACAGTATTCCCCCTCCCAAACTGAGAGTTCGACGAAGCTAGAATCCAGTAATATCAAGGGTATTGGTGGTTTCCTCAATTCTCCTATCCCTCTTACCTCCCCTTCCCCCTCCCCCCCCAAGAAGAGGTATGGATGATGATATTAAGCTACCTATTTTCAAAGGAACTGGATCAGAGAATCCATAACAGTTTTTTTTTTTTTTATGTGAAGCTATATAGGCAGCAAAGCAGGTCAATGATGAGAATATAAAGAATTTGCAACTCATTATGACACTATGAGATAGAGCATTGACTTGGTATATGAAGTTTGCGACTAATTAGAACACAAAATTTGGAGACATTAAAACAACACTGGTAGGAGACTTTAGAAAGCCAAAGTCTTAGTTGTAGTCCATCATCGAGTAGAAAGAAATCAAACAGAATCCTACTGAGTCTATTTGGGAGTTGTATCAGAGACTTAAGCTACTATTGGATCAGGTGATATTTGAAATAGCTGCATAGAAACATCAATAATGGTTCATAGTTGCGCTGCTACCGCATATCATATTTCCATTCATGCAACAAAAGATAGGAACTGAAGCAGAAGCTATGGAGATTGAGATGAAGTTGAAATCTTCGCATATAGGAGACAATAATGCAAGTATGTAGCAGATCCAGAATCAGTTGGTGAGCCTAACCCTACAATTACAAGATATCAAGAAAGGTGAAGAAGTTAGAGAAGAAGTATGGTGTACAAAGTGTAGATCTAAGTGCCATTCTAAAGAGAAGTGCCCTGTATTCTGGGACTACATGGCTAGTGGGGCACCAAATCCCTTGAACACAAGATCCAACCTGCGGTGTGAAATATGAAGGACCAGAGTCCAACATCTCTCAAAGTAATTTTACTGTTGTAGAAATATACAAAGACTCCAAAGAATATATTTTCCAAATTCTGGAAATTAGTAGGGCATGATGAGAATAATTGTCGAAGTTATTACCTAATGATGGAGTGCAATACAAAAGCTTATAGATTTCAAGTAGAAGAACATGGACATGAGGACAATGAACAACGCGATGGTCAAGGAGGCTACCAAGGAAAAGGTCGAGGTGGTGTAGCTAGTCGAGGATGTGGTCAGATCATTTTCTATAACTGCAGAAAACCAAGACATTTTTCAAGAGATTGTCATAACTCCACTATGACATGTAAGTCCCTTGACCATGTAATTAAATAATGTTCTATACTTATGGCGAAGATGAAAGAAAAAATGAATCAACATCTGACACAAAATATTCAGATGATGACCGTTGAAAGTAGGAATGATGAACATTGAATTAATATTATTACTAGAAGTGGAGCTACAGCCGGTAGTGATAAGGAGGATGGAAAGAAAGAATTTGAAAATCGAGGTGTATGGGTTAGAAATATTGTGGAGAAAGTTCCTTTTTTGGATATTAAGAAATAAAAACGAGTATTCATGGAAACAAAGTGAAGTTTATGGATGCTGGAGCTTCAACCTCTAGTGCACAGCCGAAGCCTGGTCAGAGAAGTAACTGCGACGTTCCATCAAATTCGATGCAGAGCAGAGCTCCGAAACATGATCGAGCTCTAACACTAGACCAGGATGCAACAAACGAAGTAAGTACTTTAAGGTATTTTTTTCAGACTTGTAAGAATTTTTTAAGGGATCATAATACTGTAGAAGGTTTGTAGGAGTTAATAGATTCATATGCATCAAAAGTAACATTGCAAAGTGAGATGCGCGCAATGAATAATTTTCATTGACAGAAGAGAACCGGAAGAGAAATGAGGCTCAATGTGCAGATAGGATAATATGAGATGGATCCAGTTATTCTGTATCTAGGATCTCATGCTAATGTTAAGACAAAGTATACATGGGAACTGATGGGTAAGTCAAAGCTACTATGGTCACCAGAATATATTTCCTATGGGAAGACTACTAGGTTTCATAGTGGACATTGAAGGAGTGCGCATTAGTGCTGATTTTGAAGTAATAGAGATTGTTGATGACAATAACCCTTAACCTGCATTAGTTGGATTGGACTAGCCATTTGCCAATATGGGAATAATTAATCTGAAGCATAGACAAATGATATTTAATGAAACAATATGAAGGAGCAAGATACACAGAACCAGTCAGAGAAGATTATTGCGCTATATACATAGACAACATTTATCAAATGACAACAAAGGAACACGATTCGGTTAACCCTATTGTAGAAGGAAAGCTGAGTTGGGAGCATGATAGTTATTGTACCTAAAATTCAGAAGAATAATTGGGAAATTGGTATAATACGCTGCATGAAGTATCCACAAGGCATTGTTTAAGAATTACCAAATCATTTCGTTGTATCATGTCTGAGGTATGTAACCTACCTTTTTATGATGGCATATGAGATGCGAATACTTTTCTTAATAATTATGAAGAACGGGTTCAAGAAAATGAAAGGTTGTTAGCCTTGGATTTAGCCTTGAAATCTACCCCTGATAGATGGTGGAATGCACACAACAATAATATAGGAGTTTGGCAAGATTGTTGAAGACTGATGTGGATAAGGTTTGGATAGATAGAAATAGAAATGGAAATAAAATATGATGGTAAAAATAATCCTAGGGAGCATATCCAGTTATGCACTTCAATATGGAAGGATATTCCACAACAAGAGTGGGTACATGGGTTCATTCATACACTGGAGACAATCCCTAAGACTTGGTATCTAAAGACATAACTTTGTCATGGTATCGAGAATTGGGCAGACATTGTTGATGGCTTGATATTAACATTCAAATTTGTAGATGATTTACCACACATAGATTTGGATCTTCAAGCATTCAAGAACAATATATTTGTGGATATCACCTCGATGACATGGAAACAACCTGATTGGGATGCGTAGATGGAATACACACTATAATGTTATAATATTATCTAGAGAATAAGAAGATCCTCGTAACATCGACATAGCATATCCAGAAGGATACTACAATGTCACTAGACCTGAGATACAGAATCTAGACATAATGTAGCCACTAGAGACTAAGAAGGTACACATAGGATCAGAGGAGGATCCCAAGTTTGCAACTATAGAAGATTAATGGAATGGAGAAACAATCAGTAAAGTTCCAGAGTTACTTCATGAATATCAAGAAGTGTTTCCCACCAAGTTTTTAGAAATTAAGGTTATACTAAGAGATCTAGGAGTCATGAAGATTACTTTGAAGCCTGATGCAAAGTGAGTCAAACAAAGACCTTACATATTGAACCCTAAGTACAAGGAAAAGGTAAAATTGGAACTTGATAAGATGATAACAGCAGGGATTATTGAACTTGTCGAAGAATCAGAATGGGTGAGTCCTATGGTGGTGCAAGAGAAGAAGAGTCAAGGAGAGATTACGATATGTGTTGATCTCATAAAGTTGAATTTACATGATCCATTCTATACCCCTTTCACAACTGCAGTGATGGAAAATGTAGGAGGACATGAAGTTTACTCATTTACAGATGGATTCTCAAGATATCATCAGATTGCGATTGCACCTAAAGATCAACATAAGGCTGCATTTGCTATAGAATGGGGCTCATATCAATACACAATAATGCATTTTTTATTGAAGAATTCCCCTTCTATATTTTCTATGGTGGTAATCGCAAATTTTAAGGAGTACATTCACAAGTTTTTGGAGGTATACTTTGATGATTGGAAAATATTTGGGTTGTTGAGCAAACATGTGAGAATTTTTAGACTTATGCTCGACACATGCAGAAAACACCAGATCTCTTTGAATATAAATAAGTGCATATATTGTGCACCTTCCGTCATATTATTGGGACATATTGTTTTAAATCAAGGACTAAAGGTGGACCCTACGAACATTGCTATATTTGTGAACTTGCCTCCACTTGAACCAGTAAGACAGCTTTGCACTACGCTGGGAAGGTTAATGATGAGGTTAGAAGTTCAAAATGGTTATAAAAAGGCACGTCCCACCAGGATTTTGTGACTTTTCTGTCTGAAAGATCAAAAATTTCTAAGTATTGAGAAGTTTTATAATTTGAGCTACTGGATGAAAACTTTATATTTCATTTTCATATTCGAAGAGAAAGGTATAGCATGAATCATGGAAGCCACAAGGTTTTCCAATACACCTAAAACATTAAAATCACCGACATTGGCATCTCCACTCTCATAGCGATGATCTCAGTGGAAGAAACCCTCCAAGGAACAAAGAACAAAGAATAAAAATGGAAAGAAACCTATCAAGACGCAACTAGAACCCCAACCTATAAGGGACAACGTGGAAGGAAAAAAGAAGGAGCACATGGAAACGAAGGGTGCAAGATTTCCATTGCTTCTTCTAGCATATATTCCACCTAGGAAACCAAATGAGAAAATTCTGTTTGAGGGAGAATTACATGGGAAAATTACGTAGTTGAAGTTCAAAGACTCCGACTTCAATGATATAAATAAATACCGATAGTTCGCACCAAGAAGATATTTGAAGCAAGTAAAATATCTTGAAAGTGGTGTGATGAGGCTATAACCATAGCAATGGGTGATGGGGTTGCAGCAGTCGAGTTTATTAAACATGTTGAAGGTGCCATGCTTCGACAAAAGTACAAAAAACACAGCCTGTGTCAGACAATTTATTGTACTGATACATGATGGATGCCTTTGGATGGGAAAAAGGATCCCCATAGATGAAATGTTGATATGGAGAATTATAAGGTTGTCATATCAAGGATGGGACCCCGTAGAAGAATTTGTGGGAAAAGACTAGGATAAAGCAATAATTCAAAATATGAAGGAGACGTTTGGATTTCTAAAAGGTAAGCGAGGATATTAAATCAATTCAATCAATGACCAAGGATTTTGCTTCGTCGTGGACATATTAGCTAGGAAGATCATGATAAAATGTTGCATTAATGGAGTCCCTTCAGTGATGGTTTCATTAGCTGCGTAGTGCATTAATAGGGTTCAGTACAACTGGGCTGGATATATTTGCAAAGAATTCTTGGATGACTACATCAAAGTACAGGATTTCTAAAAGGTAAGCGAGGATATGAAATCAATTCAATCAATGACCAAGGATTTTTCTTCGTCGTGGACATATTAGCTAGGAAGATCATGAGAAAATGTTGCGTTAATGGAGTCCCTTCAGTGATGGTTTCATTGGCTGCGTAGTGCGTTAATAGGGTTCAGTACAACTGGGCTGGATATATTTGCAAGGAATTCCTAGATGACTACATCAAAGTACAGGAGAAAGGAACAACCTTTCATTATGCATGGTTGATTTTAATTATAAATTTTTTTTCATGGAGAGAACTAGAGGAGTTGCCGTTTCCTCTAGTACCATCAGATGTTTGTGAAGCTGTTAGGTATTCCTCGCCGTGGCATACCAACAACCAGTTGTGAGTGCAAGAGAAGAGGATGGTTTTCTTGATATATCACATGAATTTACATATGTTGATGAACCAACATCCTCGCCTTTCATCGAGCTTGTATGAGAAATATAACTATGTTGCGAATTTCAAGGCTAATTTTCATAGAGTATATGTTCAGGCTCAAAGAGACACAATTAATACATGGCATTCTCTACGATACTTAGTCACATAAGATGACCTTATTGCACAGATACAACAGTGGCCCACCGAATGGATGACTGTGATGGAGGAAGAGGCATAAGGTATTTAAAAATATTAGGAAACATCAGAGCATGGAGGACCGAGTGGAAAAGATAAAGAAAATAATCAGGAAGAGGAAGAAGAGGAGGAGCATCATGACAAGGAAACTCTTGGATGTGATGAGCGGGACAAGGAGTAGACAGGCATAGAAAAGAGGAAGGCACACAACATAGCTTCCCCAAGGAGCAAAAATAAGTAGAAGGCAGATAAGTCAAAGGATGTAATGCTATTGGTCGTTATTAATGGGGAGCTGGATGAGCTCGAGGAGAAAATTCAAGAGGTGACAACGGAGTCATGGAATAGGATAGAAGACCACTACGACACACTTATAACCAGTGTCACAAAGCACATCTGTTGCCTTGAGGGCTCCTAACCTAGGTTCAGAATTTATGGATAAACCAACAAACCCTCCAACTACTGGCCCTTTTGGCAGTGATCTCCTTGCGCATACCAAAGTATCACCAGAAGAAGTATGGAGGGATGCTAGAACCAGGTTTCTGACCCCTAAGGGGGAAATTAATGAAGTGTTCCTCAACAAAATCCAATGTGAACTTAAGCAGATGCATGCAATAATATATAATAGAATAAAAAATAATGCACAGTCAGTAAAAAAATAATACAAAAGCATTATTCGCCTTAGCGCAGTTAAACGAAATAGAAGTCGATCCAGAACTTAACCAATCAAATACTTAAACAGATCTATTAATCATCAATAATCATGCATAATCAGATCAGATATATTGGTGCAATCATTAATAAGCAAGGAAAATAATGTGATCTTAACAAGCATAAACAACAAACAATTCAAATGCATAACACAATGAAATTCGCCAAAACCGTCCTTTCTATAAGCTTCAGATCTGTCAATACATCAATTGTTCCTTACAAAAATCCTTACAAAACCCTTACAAAACATTTCCACACACACATTTAGGACTACATCTCCATGAAAATATCCAATAGGAGCCTCTTAACCCAACCCAACAACCCTTACAGATGTATAAACTTATCATAATATCATGAAATTACTTAGAACTTAACTTACTACTTGGCTTAGTCATACTCCGTCTATTTATATATGCCTAGCACACAAACACTATGGTCTCAAACCATGGTTTGAGGCCCATAGTTTACATTTAAGCCCATTTACATCAAAATTTGGGACTTTGACCACCCCAAAGCTGCTTGACTCCATTTGCGCAATGCACACATACAAAATTATAAAAAATGTCTTCGGAACTTGTGCCTCAGGGGACCCCACTCCAACATGCCCCTAACACAAACATGTGACTCGTCCCGAGTCACTGAGGCGCTGGTTCTTTAGTCTTGGCCTCAAGCATTTTGACAGAGTTTTGGAGAGGGAACATTAACTCGATACTTTGCACTGCTGCACTATGTGCTTGCTGAACCATATTTTCAATAGTAAGCCCCGCAGTGGCCATCTCTAAACTGCGATGAGTCTGCTAAATTATTTTCAAAGAATTGTCTAGCTTCTGTGATAGTTGCAGTGCTTCTTCTACCTATGGTTGCATGCACTCCTTCAACACGTGTTCCTTTCAGCGCGAGTCTACAATCTATGTGTGAATTCTTCTGCCCTCTTGCAGATGAGAGAGGCGCTGTGTGAGGACCAATGTGGGTGCCAATGTCTATATTTCTTTGAATAGCTTCTCCTTCTGGTTGAGTGCATCGCGCAACTGCTGCACAACCAGACCATTTTGGACAGATTCCAAAATATCCATGGCCTCGTTCAATAAGCTATCACATTGGGTCACCAAAACAGGAATATTGTTCTTTTCCTGTGTTACTTTCGTTTCTCTATATGCGCGAAGCTTTGGTGGTGTCTCTAGCTACAATTTGGCCTGAAGGTTCACGATCTACTGCTCATACTCTATTTGGATGGTTTGTACTTCTGCACGCACTGCTTTGAATAAAACATCCAATCCCTCTAACTTTTCTGCGGGTGCAACTATGGCGAGGACAACTGGAATGTCTCGACAGACTTGGTTGATTTTAGCCTCCAGCGCAACGTGCTGGGCATCTACTTCTCTACAAGTTTCCTCTACTTGTTGCTGCTATTGATATGCTTGCACGAACTACTGTTGTGCATCGCTTATCTTCATTTTCACGGTCTCCTCTCTGTATTGAAGCTCATATAGGATCAATCAATGTAGAATATGTAATTTACCCATAGGCAACAGTGAAATATTAACATGTACATCACATGTACCACTAAACTGGAAATGTTGGTTAGCGTCCATCTATATTGCTGGCTGGGGGATGTGGAAAAATTGTGCATCCCCTGATGTTGGTAGAGAAAAACCCAACAATTGCACACTTGTAATGTGTGTAATGGTCTAGATCACCTGAATCTCGCTTGCCTAGAAATTTATTCTTGCAACCCAACCTGTACAATTTCTAGTGTAGATTTGTACTGGAATTCCATATATGTTCAATGATCTTCAGTCGCAAACCTGAAAATGTTTTCATTGATGTATTCCTCTATCAACGTCAGGACCGCATGCCCTACTTTCTTGGATCCCTTCTGCTTTTTTTGGGAGCCACCAACGGTTTGAGAGTTGCGCTTAGTGCCTTTTTATGTATCAACTTCTTTGGTTTATTTAGGCGCAAAGCCAATTTTCTTGGGCATGGTTGCGTCAATAATTTCTCCAGTTATAGTAGGGGTTGGTTCCTTCTCTATGGGTTTCTCTGTAACCATCATTGTCACTGTCTCTACAGGTTTCTTAGTGGATTTCTTCATATATTTTCTTGTCGTATTGCGCTGCTTCATTGGGGTAGGTGGTTTCAACCAGATTGGTGGCCATTCTGATGCCATGTGCACTAAATCATCCTCGGTTACTAAATAGGGCATCTCGTACCAGACTCCCTCTACAACGCCTTTTGCACGGATATGAATATTGTGAAACATAGCCTTAAAGTCTGCTACCATCTTGTATTGATCATATAATGTGGGTGATAGTCACAGATTCGAATGCACTGCTTGGTTCAGGGTGACATCATAAAAAACCAAAATATTTTGTTTGCCTTCGTGCACACTAGGTCTAACGAGTTCCATAAAGTTACGTAGCATGAAACTTCTCACATTTTATCTTCAATGTCTGGGAATTGTGTGTCTTTTGTGATTTCCCATCCAATAAGTTCAATTAGTAACAAGAGCCAAGCATATTGGAAGGGCTTTCCTTCTTCCCGTGCCTCGCGCATGTTATCTAAGACTTCTTTGCACAAGTACCCGTACCAATTGTAAATTATGTCCTTTTCACATCTTCTGGCAAGCGTAATCACATGTGCAGGCACCTCCTTGGGCCTGCATTTACACATCATCTTATAGGCCAAGATGAGCATACCAAAACGTACAACAAGGTGACTAATTTCCTCCACAACGAACCCCTAGTTCTTGCACGTGACGTTATATTTCTTCTTGATTTGGTCTGCAACCACCTTCTCCTACACTTTGCCTCCGAAATATGCTATAGGATTAGATCCTTTGGTAGGAAGACCTGTTATTCTGTGGATCAATTATGCATCGATAGCGATGCGCTCTCCCAACTAGAGTGTGTCGTCATGGACTAGAGCCAGCAACTGTCTGACGTAGATACCATTGATGGGGTTGCACCCAAAATGAGGGATTTGCAACAAATTGAGCATGTCTACCTTGTGCAAACCTAACATCCCCCAATTTAGCTCAAGGCACATAATGACTCCTTCATAGGTAACTTGATCCAAATAGAGCTCTAGCGCAAGCTTGAGGAACTTATCGACATTTGCGATGCCCCAATCATAAAACTACAGTTGTGGGATTTTTGCAAACATATTCCCTTCCATGGGGACATTCTCTGGGATCAGGGGTACTTGGATACTCGCGTGCACCTTATCCAAGTCCTTATGTGCCTTTACAGTGGGTTTGCATGGTACAATGTAGCATGGCAGTCGCGATAATGGGGCTACTTCAACTACCTCCTCGTATTCTTCATCAATTGTCTCTAGGACTTCAGCCATGGGCCTCTTCATTTTGTCTCCTGTTGAAGGGCGCAGTCCTGGGGTCTTCTCTTGGGGATATATGCGCATTCCAGAGGATTTCCCTTTCTTCATTTTTTATGGTGTACGTGTTTCTACAATAGGCACTTTCGGCATAGCAGGGTCATCACCCAGTATCATTGTTGTCATCTTGCTCGGAATTACGTACCCTAGCCCTGCTCGGCGCAATGCATCCTCAAACCTTGGATCCAAACGAGACATAGATGCAGCAAATGCAATGGAAAACATAGAGCTCAAAGCATAAAAATCATTTAGAACACCAAGGGAACTATTGTGACCCCAAAGGTCATATTTATACTTGTGTCGCATATTCAACGAATCCTTGTGAATTCATGAGGCTCCAAAACTGGAAAAATGGTCCCAAATCTGGAAACATCCCTTCATTAAATGCATCCTAGATGCTCCTAAAAATGGTAATAAATCTATCTTATCTAGTTTTACTATTCCAATGGCTAGTTTTTGACACCTTTGCGTGTCAGTCAACCTCCTTGCGTAGATATTGTATACGCATCACACCTTACTACGCAATTTCCATCTCATCTGCACAGGTTTGATATTTTGACCATATAGTCATTTGGTTGGCACAGGTTCATCCCTGTACGGCTTAAGACGACTTCCATTGACATACCCAAGAATGTATTCACCAATCAATGTGGCCAAGCGCACTTCTCCTCCATCAATAATTTCCTTACCAACATAGGGCCCTAGCCAATGCATCTTTAATTTTCCAGGGTGGCGCACAAAATTGTTGTCTTATAGTAAGACCAAATCATCCTCCTGGAACACCTTTTGCCTGATATGCCTGTCATGCTAGGATTTTTCGTGCACCTTTTGAACCTGTTGGTGATAATTTGCAATAAAATGATATTCTTCCAGAGCAACCAACTGTGACAACTGGTCTTCTAAAGCATCTTCTTTAGCCATATTGGTATATGATGCAATGCGCAGACTAGGAACAATGATTTCCATGGGCAACACAGCTTCTTGCCCATATACCATCCTGAAATGTGTCCTTCCCGTCAATTTCTTGAAAGTAGTCCGATAGGCCCAGAGAACTGTTGGCACCTGCTCATCCCAATAATTTCTGTTAGCATTGCATACCTTAATAAGCACAGTCTCTAAGATCTTATTGAAATATTCAACTGCACCATTTTCCTGAGGATGATAGTGAGATATATTCTGATGACACATATTTAATTCTTCAGTCAAGGCTTCGATAGTGTCATTTACAAAATGCATACCCTGATCGTTGATCAGAATATTTGTACAACCAAACAGGGTCACTATATTTTCAAAAAAAATTGCGCAGTAGTATCGGCAGTACAATCCTTCACCAATTTGGCTTTAGCCCATCTGGTTACATAATTTGTCATAGTGATGATGCACTACATCACCACTCTTCCTTCCTAGAGGATTAATAGGTCCCAAAAAATCAATAGCCTATTTCTCAATAGCTTGCAGCACCATCTATGGATTAAAGGGCATCTTGTCTCTGCACAAACACTTTCCTGTCCTTTGATAGACATCACATGCACGGCGGTGTGCATAGGCATCATTTTGCAGCATGGGCCACCACAACCTAGCTCACAATATCTTATGCGTGGTGGCCTTACTTGCATATTGACCATTGAAAACTCCTCCATGAGCTTCATTTAGAATTGCATGCCTTTCATATTCTAGAACATACCTTTGCAGGACCTCATCCATGCCTAATTTATACAAATGTCCAACAATAATGGTGAAGTCCGTTGTGCACACCACAGGTTCTTTATTCCGCTAAACTGTATGCTCCTCAAGCACACAACTAGTAGTCAAAAAATGAATGATATCAGGGAAATTCTCATCGACCACCTTTATCGCAAATAACTGTGCGTATGGAAATCCATCGTCTATATTTGTAGGTTCCTCTCCTATTTCAAAGCACGAAAGATGGTCTGGCCCAACATTCAATCATCCTGGTTTCACCATGATTTCAAAATCATATTCCTGGAATAACAACAACCACCTACAGATCTTCCCCACCAACACAGGCTTGTTGACCAGGTACTTCAAAGCAAAATGATCAATGAACTCCTAATATATAGTGGCGGAATTTATGTAGTGCATATACCATTGTGAGGCCTTCCCTTTCCGTGGTTGAGTAGTTCTTCTCGGCGCTTGACAATTTTGGCTTGCATAAGTAATAGGATGATCAATTTCCCTTGATACTAGCTGTGCTAACACAACCCTGAGTGCAATATAGGAGGCATCCACTTGTACATGAAATTAATTTGACCAAATTGGGAATACCAAGATGGGTGCAGTGACGATATTTTCCTTTAGTAGCACAAAACTCTTTTGATAGCCTTCATCCCAGTAGAACATTGCATCCTTCTTGAGAAACTTTTCCATGGGCACAGTTATCAGCGCATATCAATTAATAAACTTTGTATAGTACCTAGTATGCACTAATATTGAGTGCAACTGCTTATAAATATTCTCTGGAACTTCCAAATCGAATATGATAGAAACCTTGGTAGGATCCACCACCAATACTTGCTGGCAGAAAATGTGTCCTAGAAATATTCCAAATGGTATGAAAAAAATACAATTTTTCAAATTCAAGGAGATCTGATACTTCCTACAAGCATAATTCAGTATGCGTAGATCAACACATATTCTGATTTATCCCTTGGTCTTCTTATCTTGCACAACCATCAGACTTACCCAATCAGATTCTTCGACAGGTTCAATGATGCCTGCTGTCACCATTTTCTCCAAATCTTCTTTGAATTTCTACTTATATCTTGGGTTCAGCCTATATGGGTGTTGTTTTACTCGGCGCACGTCGAGCTTCAAGGTGATTTTCATCACTCCAAGTTCTCTTATGATTCCCCTCAACTCTGAGAACTTGGTAGGGAAAAGATCCTGATATTCTATCAGCAACTCAGCAACCTTGCCTACTGTATCATTGTCCCAATAGTCTCCAATCTTTGCTAACTTAGGTTGTTCTTCAATTCCAATATTCACCTGTCTTATATTTAAAGGATTTGTGAAATCCGGTGAGGTGATTGGGGGCCCAACCAGGGTGCACTTCCCTTCAAATTTAGGATTCATGATATTCCTTGGATCCTCGTAATTTTCTTCTATTGTCGAGTTTATACAATTCACAATGGCTTTCATATGTGCATCCCAAGCTGGTGGCGCACACTCAATCACGGGCTTAGTGGAATCAAATATTACTTCTTGAATATTATGCAAAGCTTGACCAACTTTATGAAACCCACTTTCAAGGCTAAATGTAAGAATAATTTTTTCTATCAGCGCAGACCATTCGCTAGTGCCTATGCGTAGCTTTGTCTCCAAGTAATATTTAGTAGGCACCTTTCCTAGTGTGTGAATAAAAATATGGACCCATTCAAGTCTTGGTTCTACACCCCATTCTTGATTCCACATAGGCAAATGTTTGCGTGGATCCTCTTTTCCAGATTATACATCCTCCATTTTAACCACTGGACACTCAAACAACAATCTCATCATGCACGCACATTCTCCCAGTTTCCCATATTCTTCTGATGCATTTCCCACCATCTTGTTGGGGTAGCATGCAAGCCAAGATACAAAGCATGGAATCTTCGTCCTTCAGGCACAATCCTTTCCATATCTCCGATAAAAATATTTACATCAGTTGAGACATCATAGTGCAGTAAATCACATTCCTTAGAAGTTATACAGTGCAGATATCAGGTCACACGATTACAACGCAGCGAAGACACATCATGTAATTAGTTCTGCCAATTCTCAAGTTCTTCCTCAAAATATAAAATTAAAAAAAAAAAAGTGTATCCTTCTCCAATTTAAGATTCCCATAAGCTATTGGATTAATCATGTCATCTTCACATAAAGTTAGCTTATAGATTTGATCTATCTCGTCTTCAACACACACTGGTTCAATATACCTTTGGCCTTCTGTAGGATCTAGAGGAATGATTACCCTGACTCCATTGCTCTCAAATTCCATTCTCCATTTATTCAAATTGATAACACCATCCATGCTAATGGCCCAATCCAATTCTAGAAGCACATGATAGGGATCAGTATCATCTATAATTTGTATGACTTCAAAATCTGCCATCACCTTGACACCCTCTATATTGACCACAACTTGTGATAGCCTCCCCAAAGGAATGATCTTCTACTGATTGGCCATGCGCATTTGGATAGTAAACCATTCTAGCTTTGGCTCTCCCATGCGTTGCCATGTTTTTTTAGGTAGAAAATTGGCATCTGATCCCATATTTGAAATGAATTGGTCCATTTCATAAGCACCAATCTACGCTATCATACACATCTCACTACCCGTTCTCTTATTGTTCTTGTAATTTTTTTTTACTACTCGTTGTTCTACCATGGGTTGTTCTATCTCTACGCAATCATCTATTAATTCCTGCAAATTTTCAATAGCTTTATTTTTGCGCAACAACTTTATGCATGCTTGTAGAAATGGTTTAATCTCCTCATCTCCTCCTGCTTCCTTCAATGTTCTACCGAAGGTTGATGTACCACTTTTTGCAAATTATTTTCATGCTTCAATAAAGGTCTCTTTTTTGCACTGGATATGAAAGCCTTATTTTTTTCAGGTGCTTTCCGGATCCATAAATCAGTGGAAGGTTGATTTCTTTTATCTTCATTGTTAGTGATACCACTCCTAGTAACAACATTTACACATGGATCTTCTTCACGATTTTCTGCGCGAACCATCTGAATATTTTGTGTTGGGGTATTCTTTTCCTACATTTTAGCAATAAAGATAGGAAAATATTCTATGAAATGATCAAATTGTCTACAGTACCTGCATGAATGTCACATTGGATTTGGGAAGTCGCATGCATAATGACCAACATAACCAAAGTTATAGAAAATCACTTGTCCTCTTCCCCGTCTAGTTGATCCACCTCCTCGGCCTCTTCCTCTTACTTGGAATCCTCCACGGTGAGAAGGGGATGCTAGTGATATAGGCTCAACCTGCATTCTATATATCCTTTCTTTATCCAACATCATTGTTCTGAGAGTTCTTGACCCAGGTTCAGACTTGATGTTAACCAAAAAAACCCTGTACTACTGGCCCTTTCGACAATGACCTACTTGCATCGGTCAAGGTCTCACCCAAAGTATTATGGGAGGGTGTTGGAACTAGGTTTCCGCACCCTGAGAGAAAGAGTTTTAATGAAGTGGACACCTTCAGGTATAAACAAGCCTGTGCTGAGGAAGCCCTAACCAGAAGCCCTTAGCAATATTTGCAACAACATAACTTGTGCATGATCAATATTACGATAATTACTTAATAGGATAAATATAACCCAAATCTATGCATTCATTTTCCTCCTAGTAATTTATTACAGATACACACTTAATCTCTAATCAATAGTTACTATTGCAGAGATAACATTCGAATAATAGGAAGTTAATAGGTTGTGCTACACATAACAGAGCACAGAGATATTCCAATATCAACAAAATGTCTTCTCATTCATTAATGCTTCAAATTCCACTTATAGACTCTTCTACATACCTACACACACAGCCAGTGAGGTCCAAACACAGCAGGACTAGGGTCCTTGTGCACATAGCCAGCAGGAGCCCTTACCTATACAAGTACGCACAAAAGTATCACCAATTCAATATTCTCATTCTTGACTTTTCCAAAACTTACTTCTATACTCGATCTATTCATTTATTTATACTATTTTAGCCTGCGCTACTCTATCGTCCGCAACTCATGGTTTGCGGCCCCTTGGTCTGCAATTTGACCCATTATAATTCATTAGGGGCTTTAACCCACCCCAAAGCCCCCACACTAGACTAAAGGATTATAAGATATTACAAAAATATATCAAAATTGCAGTCAGGGGACCTCGCTCCAACAGGCCCCCAACACAATCTTGTGACTCGTCCCGAGTCAAAGTGGCAGTGGGGTCTTCATTTTAGCTTGAGTGCCTCGATATCCATAGAAAATGGGATCAAGATACTTGCACTTTGGTCTATGACATTCTACACAGTCTCGACCAACTAATTTAATAGAGGCCCTACAGTGGCTATAGTGACTTGCTTCATCATTTGGTTCAGACTGCGGACGACAACATCAAGGTCCTAAGAGAGCTAAATATCCCCCTATGCCAAATTATTGATGTGATTAGTGAGGATTTTCTTTTGACGGCGGAGTGACTCTACCTCACCTTGCAGCACCTGGCTAGTCTGAAGGCATGTGATTCACTGAGCAGGGATAATTGTAGGGAGAACTTCTTGTAAGTCATCGAACTCCTACTCTTTCGCACACAACTCTTGATTGAGCTACTTGAATAAATGATCTGTTTGTACTAAATTCCAGAGACCCATGGCTTTTTCGAGCAGGGAGGAACCATACATGATAGATGTTGAGATGCCAACTACTGTGTTCTGAATTATAGCAGTTCGATGTGCCTGCACTTCAGAGGGAGGGTCTCAGGCTTCAGATACACCTGCAACACAAAAATATACTATTAAAACTTTGCCTTTACCAACTAAACTTCCAACCTTGAGGCTTTGAGAGTAGTAACCAAGCCTTTGACATTAGCTTGCAGTGCAGCCGAGGCTGGGATAGCAATGTCGGGGATGTCGCCGCATAGTCGGTCGATGGAAATTTCTAATTCCACCCATTGAGATAAGGTTGCCTGCTTTGCTATTTGAGAATGCTCAAACTCCTCCATCTTGGCAGCTAAAATGTGCTCAGCCTTGCCGATCTGCTACTGGGCGTGTGCCTCCCTGACCCGAAAACGAAACCATTTGTTGGTTTGAGGGGACTTGACTCAGGTTCAGACTTGAGGTTAACCAACAAACCCCTATACTACTGGCCCTTTTGGCAATGACCTGCTTGCACCGGTCAAGGTCTCACCCAAAGTAGTATGGGAGGGTGCTGGAAGCAGGTTTTTGCACCCTGAGAGAGAGAGTTTTAATGAAATGGACACCTTCAAGTCTAAACAGGCCTATGCTAAGGAATCCCTAACCAAAATCCCTTAACAATATTTGCAACATCATAACTTTCACAGGATCAATATTACGATAATTACTTAATAGGAGCAATATAAATCAGATCTATGCATTCATTGTACTCCTAGTCATTTATTATAGATACACACTTAATCTCTAATCAGTAGTCGCTATTGTAGAGATAACATCGGAATAGCAGGAAGTTAACAGGTTGTGCAACACATAACAAAGCACATAAATATTCCAATATCAACAAAATGTCTTCTCATTCATTAATGCTTCAAATTCCACTTACAAACTCTTCTACATACCTGTGCACACAGCCAGCGGGGTTTGCACACAGCAGGACTAGGGTCTCCACGCACACAGGCAGCAGGAGCCCTTACCCGGACAAGTCCACAAAAAAGTATCACCAATTCAATATTCTCATTCTTGACTTCGCCAAAACTTACTTCTATACTCAATCTATTCATCTATTTATACTGTTTTATCCTGTGCTACTCTATGGTCTGCAACCCGTGGTTTTGTGGCCCCTTGGTCTGCCCTTTGACCCATTACAATTCATTACACAAAAGCCCCTACGCTAGACTAAATGATTATAAGATATTACAAAAATATATCAAAATTTCAGTCAGGGGACTCCGCTCCAACAATCTCCTCCTGCTCCCTTTAGTGTTCTACCAGAGATTGATGTACCACTTTCTACAAATTATTTTCATGCTTCAATAAAGGTCTCTTTTGCGCATTGAATATGAAAGTCTTATTTTTTTTAGGTGCTTTCCGGATCCATAAATTAGTGGCAGGTTTCCTTCCTTTATCTTCATTGGTAGTGATACCACTCCTGGTAACAACATTTACACAGGGATCTTCTTCACGAGTTTCTGCACGAACCATCTGAAGATTTTGCGTTGGGGTATTTTTTCCCTGCATTTAAGCAATCAAGACAGGACAATTTTCTATGACATGATCAAATTGTGTATAGTACCTGCAGGACTGTCACGCTGGATTCAAACATTTGCATGCATAATGACCAACATCACCACATTTATAGCAAATAACTTCTCCTCTTCCCCATCTAGATGATCCACCTCCTTGGTCTCTTCCTCTACCTTGGAATACTTCGTGCTGCGAATGGGATGCTATTGATATAGGCTAAACCTGTATTCTATATATATCTTCTTTATACAACATCATATCATAGGTACAAAAATTTTGCTCATCATGCCCTAATGACGAACATAACTTGAAAAATAACTGCTTCAAGTCAGGCTTATATTTTTTGATCCTTGGGCAATAATTTCTATCATGTAGTCCATAAATTTGACAGATAGTACACCATACATGATTCTTCAATGGACTAGGACCTCCAACATTTAGATAATTGTTGAATATAAGGCACTAGTCTTTATGCTTCCCTGAAGCTTCACATTTTATACACCACACCTCTGTGAAGACCTCCTTGCCTTTGTCTTTGTGCATAATTTGAATTTCTAGATGCATGGATTCCAACTGATTCTGAATATTTTGAGTTCCCAACGCAATAGGTGTTGGGGTAGCCTCCAGTTTCATTACAACTTCTACACCCTTAGCTTTTGTGGCAATCTTTTGGTGACCAAATGGATGGCGCAGATGTGGGAGAAACATAGCAATGAACGATTATTTATGTTGAGTATCATCAATAACAAACCCACCATCTTTGATGGTGCGCTTCAGCCTTTGATCGGCATCCCAAAAAAATTCATTAGGTTCCTGACAAATATCCTCTATTTCTGTCATGAGTTGCCCGTATGACTTAGGTTTCTTAAGATTCTCTTTTAGGGTTGCTTTAATTTCTTCCAAGGTAGAATTAGGGTTTTCTTGCGCATACCTAATGTACCAGTCTAATGCATGATCTTGGAATGCAGTAGCCAACTACACTTTTCTAATATCAATATTGTTAATTTGCTGAGCCTACCATACGACCTCAGCAACAAACCAGAAGTGATCAGTGTCCTCATTTCTAATGCCTTTGAAAGTAGGTAACTTCATTGATGAATCCATATCTACTTCAGGGGGAGGTGGAGGTGGTGGTGGAGATGGACTATGCAGTGGAGTAGGTGAACTGTGATGTGAGTTCATAAGTGGAGTGGATGGAGTGGGAAAAATATTCAAGGGTTCTGATGTGATGATATTTCTTCTTCAGAGTCACTTGAGCTAGCCGTTTCTAGTTTAGGCTCACTATCAAATCTAGGATTCAGAGGGCTATAAATGAATTTTTCAAAGTCTTTGTGGTAAATGCTTTTACTGTGCGTAATTGAACCTCTTTGATGCATTTAAGAAGTATGTTCACAGAGACAACCCCATTCACACAATATCATTTTTAGCAATAGTTTCAATGGGCATGAGAAATTACCTCTAGGGCCTTTGAAAATCCTTCTTTCTACTTCAAAATATGACACAAATTGGTCAACGAAAAATTCAGTCACAAATCCTCCCAAAATGAGATCAATCCAATGATCTACCATGCGATTTATATTATTATCAAAATTCGCTACTTGATAGATCAATTCAGGAGTCCACTCGGTGACTACATCATCTTTTATGCACTGATGGAATTCAGCTAAGCGTGACAACCACTCCTGTAGTTCATATGAAAAAGAGAAAAATAAAATTTCATGCACTTCTATATAAATATATTTATGTACCCACTATTTTTCAAACAACTTATTGCTTCTATTCTCTTGGAGCATAAATTCCAGGACATTTCTATCAAGCCAATCTTGTAATTCATTTCGTGATTGATTTCACAACATCAAATCTCCCTCAAAATGATGATCACGGTCCGAAAAATGTGACATTTATGACAGTTCATTCTCTATCCAACTGAATCGTTCTCACAAGAGTACCATTGTAGAAATTACACAAGCTTCATCAAGGAGTTATAGAAGAGCTAAAGCATCATGAGAATTTCACTTCAAATGTAAACATTCAGTTGGAGAGAGAATGAACTGTGATGAACAAAAAGTTGGACCAGGGAATAAAAGAAAAGGAGCAGGCAGCGCAACAAAAACAAAAATTGAAAGAAGTGGTTGAAGAAATATGTAGGGATATTCTAGACACCAGTGTTTTATAAGAGGAATTAGTGGAGGAAAATGTCGCAAAGCTCGACCTCATGGTAAAAGGGTACAAGGAAAAAATTTCCAATGTGCAATTTACTTACGAAATTAAGATCAGTGAGTTGCAAATGAAGGTGTAGCCAACCACGCCACCAGAAGTGCAAGAAAAAAGGGATATCAACCTAAAGGCTGCAGTGAAAAACATCTCCATGATGGTGGCAGAATGTGGACAATTTTTGGATGACACTTTGTATATTTGGACTTCACTGCAAAGGGATCCAAATGTACAAAAAATAAAAGAATATATTCAACAAAAGAAATAACAGTTGGAGTAAATTTGGGGAACCACGAAGACCTTTCCAATATTGTAGAAGCTCACAAGGATTAGTGAAGTAAAGGTCCTCCAGAAGAAGATAGAATAGCTAATAAGGGAGGATCAAGTTTTGATGGAGAGAACTCAACCATGGAAATATGATGCTCTCTAGATGTCTCAAGAAGTGAATGGGAGGATCCAAGAGCTTCGACAAAAGGAAGGAGAAGTGTTGCAAAAGAATATACGACCAGTGAAAAAGGAACTATTGGAAAAAGTGTACAGTGAATAGAAGCAAGCCAAAAATATACTCCAACAGTATAATAATGCCACAACAACATTGCAACAAAAATCAGAGGCAAACTAGATGAGTGACTCAGGACGAGTCACATGTGAGTGTTGGGGGCCTGTTGCTTGAAACCCAACTTGGCCGAAATTTTGGTATATAATTGCATTTTGTGGAGGGGATCATGTAGTGTAACATGCAATAGAGCACGAAGTGGATCGCGCAATGAATTATTTTAATATATCATGAAGTAGTGAGGGGATTCAAGGTGGGTCGAAACCCCATCTTTTTGGTAAAATCATACAACTTTGTAATGGGTATTGGGATATAGTTGATTTTTTTAGGGATTCCATGGTATTTAGACCATGGTATTGTAGTGATGTAGCCCGTAATGCATTGTATATAAAGAGAAACAATGTAGCTTTGAGAGATATGCTATGATGGATGATATGATGTGCTAGAGTTGTATATTTGTACTCTGTAGTTTGTAATAAGGGTGAGGCTCTGTAGTTACATTCGTAGAGGCCTAAGTCTGTAACTGAGTGCGTATACAACTTGTAGCTTAGTTTTAGGTCAAATATTGGTTGTATTCACAAATTTATCATAATAAAGAAGAAGTTTTGGGATGATAATCTGATGTTCTTATGTGTTTTTTGTATCTATTTTATTAATATATGTTGTTGTGAAGTAATTGTTACTGTTGCATGATATGTCACCAAAGTAATGGTTCGTGGACTTCTATGATATGTTTCTATGATTAATTGGATGTTACGAAGTTATTTATAAGTTGTACGTAGAAGATAATAGAAAAATACCACATCTCGTAGTCACTTAAGGCTGCAGAAACTTGGTTCTACATCCACCCATAGTCACTTCACGTGATACTATGATATGCTTGTAGGTCATTTTTGAATGGGCCAGTGATTAAGGGTTTTGTTGGTGTGAATTATAGTTAGAACCTAGGTCATCCCAAATCAAGCCAACACCCCCCTGAAAAACCACCACTCCCTCCAGACTTTCACTTGTACTCTACCTGTTGCTTCGCCCATTTCCTTTTACCACTTGTCCACATTTCCTCCTTCCGTATTACCTCCACCTCATCCCCTATCCATGTCATAACCCTCCATGTAAATTTACCATTGGCACATTCAAATCTCTCGCCAATCGACTATTTTATAAACTAATGCTCCTGCTCCTGATATAGTAACAATTCCGTTGCGATTCCTTTCCATTTAAATTATAAAATCGCCATAGGAGCCTACATTCATTTCCATCCATGTTCTCTCACTCTTTGCAGGTCGTTAACGAGTCAATCTAGTGATTAGATGCTCATGTTCAACCTTTCTTTGAATAATTCGACCAAATTTCCCACTCATGTAACCTATTCCTTCTTGCTCATATTCAATTCAAAATTTCAAAGAAGAAGGGTAAAGGAAAGATGGATGAAGAAGATCCTATGGTTCCCCCTGTCCCAAATCTTAATAAAACTCCCCTAATTGACACCCAATTCAAAGTTTCCAATACTAATTGTGAATTCGATCTATATGAACTTTACAATTGGGAAAAGAAAAAATATATTGACTAGAGTGATGAATTGAGTATCTGTGAGTCTCCTATCCTTGAATTCATTTTCCCTCAAACCCACTTCTTCCCCGAATTCTCTACCTGACATCACCTCAGATATCTCCCTAGCAAGAAAGCAATGATTTCTCCAAACAATGAAATTATCTTTTCAATTTCCCTTGAAAACACTTTTCAAGCTCTACAAAAAAATCCCCAAGATTCTTCGCATCCTTTTTCCCCTGAATCACTAATGGAATTATATAATAAGCTTACATTTCCCTAGAGAACCCATATGTTTGCAAATTTTCTCCCTGAGAATGCCGATTACCCCAAAAATAATCCTCCATACCCTGTTTCTATTTTCCCATAAATTTCAAAGCAAGTGATTTCCATGGTGACTCGTTTACTTCAATATTACCAAGACCAGTGGGTTGATGAATTTTTTTTGGGATTCTTGTCAATATATACAACTGGGAAGAAGGTTTTAGTCTTATTTCATGATAGTCAATTTTTGTTTGATGCTATGCATGAAATATTCATGAAATTTAAAGCTGAAGGTGTTTTCAAATGTCATTCAGTGTTAGTGTACATAATGTTATACCATCAAGAAAAAAAATTCAAGTTTCAGTTGCAAAAGATGGATTAGCAGGGTAACCCTTTGTCAGTTATCCATTGGACTTCACTGGTCAGAAGCAATTCAGAGGAATACACTTAGACATATTTTGTAGATCAGTTCATTCACATTTATTTATGTTTACTATCCAATGATATTATACCAAGGATATCTCCAAAATCAAGAAAGTCTTACACCTAATAGAATAATCAAAGGCGGGAAACTTGTATTTATACCAAAATTATACAAAGATAAAAATTTATGGATGTGAGCTCCTTCCTTATAGATTACCAGTTTTTGTGTCAGTTATGATTTTTTCTTTGGAATATGCTAGAAAAATTCTAAATACATATGAATTACATTTTGTGTCCAATAAGAAGAAATCACAGTTCAAACTAAAGGCACAAATATGCCCTTACATCATAAACACTAGAGCATATGAAAAAGAGGTTGAAATATTCTTAAAGAATATGAAGTTCAAACCTATTTTTACATGGTACTATGACCCCTTGGGATTAATTTCTAAGCTGAGAGTTGAAAAAAAAATCACCCCATATTCCCATACACCAAAGGCATAGATAGAAAAATATGCTAATCAAGAAGAATGTATAGAAAATACATTGCAGGAAGTAGAAGAGAATTTGATTAGTTAGTATTCACTATAGAAACCTATCTCTGAAGACAAATAAAGTAAAATACCAAGGGAAAGCATGTCTCCCACCGACTCAGAAAAACAAGCTTCATATTTTATGGTTTTCAAGAGAAGGAAGAAGGATCCACAAACCACCACCAAATCTGACAGCACAACAAATCCTCAAGTAATCACCAATCCTGAAGAATCTTCAGAAGAAAGGGATTTATAGGAAAAAAACTACCTTGGTTTTGACATGTACTCCTACTACTTCTCTCCCTTATGAAGGAGAGACCACTGAATCCCCTATCCCTTCTACTTCTCAATCTCAACCACAACCAAGTATTTTTTCAAGGTACAGAGAGATTAAGTTTAAGAATGAAACGCTTAAAGCTTCAACCTACTCATAATTGTGGAAACAAAATGCCACCACTCAACACATATTGCTATCCACTTTTGATTTAGAAAAGGGGCAGTTTCAAATGGCCTTTTTGAAACCAAAGGTTGCAGCCATCAAAGGTGTTGAGGATTACAAGGCCTCCATATTATCAATGGATACTAAACAAGTTCATGCAATCGATCAAATATATTTTCATAAGCTAATAGGTGAGACGATTTATTCAACTCTAACCAACTCTGCCATGATTGCTTCAAAGCTACAGGTTTCACTAAAAAAAATGCATTCACAACTGAATATTGAAAGCATGTCCTCTATGACCAAAGACACCAAAATCAAAACTTTAGAGGAATTGGTTATTAAAATAGGATATGATCATATTGATGTCAAGGCAGTAGAGGAGGTAATCAAAACTAAAAATATATTCAGGCCCTTAGGAAAAAACTCAAACTCCCAACTACAGAACACCCTCAAACCAAAGAAGTCACTAATTTGGAGATGGAAAAAGAGAAATTGTTTACATAAGTAGTGGAACAAAATGCTCAAATACAGAAAATGGAGCAAGAGATAGAAACACTTGCAAAGGAAAAAGAGAAATGGGAGACAGTTGGAACACCAGCAACATGGACTTTAATCTAGTCGACAAAACAGGTGTCAGAGTCAAATTCCTTAGAAAAGCTAAATCAAGCCTTGGGAAAATTGTCATTAGCAAACAAGGAGGTAGAGAAATTATCAGCAACTCTCACCAAAATCGAGGAAATAAAAATAAAGGCAGATAATGCATATTTGGAAGAAGTAAAAAAGAAGTTCAAACTTATTCAGCAAATTCAAAAGTGTGAAGATAAGTCCATCATCATTCAAATGTTGGCAGAGGCAAAACTTAGCATCTAGCATAATATTAATGCCAATGTTACAGACTCGTGGCCTTCTATTCAAATCATTTTTGAAGAGGAATAATTGCCACAAAGAGTCAAAGCAACATTAGAGCATACTAAAGCAGATATTGAGCATAGACCACAAGAAGCACAAAAGATCATCAGGATGCTGAACTCTAAAACCATAGAAGAACTTGAAGAGCTGAACATCTAGGACAAAACAAAGATATTGATGGAAGTAAAAAGAGTTTTGAACAAAAATAATTTGATTGTGCAATTGGAAAACAATAAAAAAGAGCTGGAGTTACATGTTAAAATATTTAACAAAAATTTTTCTTTGTTACACGAGAAAGAAGTTCCCACTCTTAGAAACTCTAATGGAAAATTGATTCCATTAGAGAATTACCAGGACAAATTGTGAAATATAGCTGTAGATGTATCAAGGTTTGCCAAGGAAAAAGGAGCTATTAGTGGAGAAGATTTTCTAGAAGGCCTATAGTTTGATTTGAATATACAACACAAGATGCATAATTTATTTCTAAATAAGACAACTTTTTAAACTTTCATTGAGGTAGATGAAAGTTTTAGAAACATGGTGAATTTTTCTATCCCAAGTAAAGAAAGGTGGTACAAACTACTAGATTTGGTAGAATAAAACAAACAGAAGGCCTACAAATTTGGTACAAGAACAAAATTTATCAATAGGGCACAGTCAGCAACAAATTTCCTTTAAATTTTCAACAGGAAGTCGAATTTATCCAAGGTTTCTATTTTTAGTTATGTTTCATAAAATTATGTAATTTTGTTAGAATATCTTTTTGTAATGAATTCCTTTTGGAATGTGAGATAAATTTTAGTAGAAACTCTATAAATAATTAGTAGTTTGAATTATGAAGGGTGGAACCCTTGTGATAAACTAGTAAGCATAATTGTAATCCTCTAGGTTTTTCTAAGATTAATAGAAGGATTTTGGATTCATCTTGAAACAACTTATGTTCCTATGAGTACTTCTATTGTTATTTATGTATTCATTTTGTTTATCTCTACATATGTTTGAAATTAATGGGAAATATGGATAATATAATATTGAATACCAATCTGTCTGAAAACCCCTGTGAAGTTATAATCAATTACATAGATTAGTTAAGTGGAACTTTCTTTTTTAATTAATTCCTCTACATATTTTAACTATCACTTCCCCTTAATCTTCAAATAGATTTTGTTTGGCTGTAAAAGTATTTTACACACATCATCACTATATGAATAGTTAGATACTCTATTTGAAGATTTAAATAATTATATATTTTCTTAAGTTCAACCTTTCATATCATTTCAAAGATAAAATTTTGTTAGAGGTGAAGAGTCATCCCTTTTAATATATCATAAATAATTAAGAGTCTACACCTGTTTAACAGTTTAAAGCATTGGTCATCCAAAAATCCAAATTAAACAAAGCATTTTAGATGCTCTGGCACAATTCCTTAACCTAGAATTGTCTATAGAGGTACAACAATCTCAACACATTTTTTCTCCTTAGCACACTTTTAGTTGGAAGGATGAGCACACCTCTTCAACCTATCATTAATGAAATTTTAAAATCTAGCACAAACATTCTTTCGAGTGATGGTATGACACCCCTTCGCACACTTCTGTGCTAGGCACACTTTAGAAGCCCGACAAGCTCACAGGTGTGGGAAAACTATATATATAGGCCTCCAAAAATAATCATTCCATTGTTTTATTTGGCTTGATTGGATCTCCATGCATATTTTGAGCACAAATATATCCTCCAAATTTTTGATTGCATTGTGCGCCCATTGCTAGTAAGCTTCATGTTCTCATGCCCTATCATTACGATTCATTGTTTCACGTTTTAGTTCTTCGAATTTGTCCTTGTGACTTTTTGTATTCCATGACCCTTTGTATTATTTAAAGGAAGAATGTATATATTCTTATGGATGTTCTCATTTTTAAAAATATATTTTCACTCTCTATCTTGTCACATTTCCTTTCGACACAACCAAATTTTGAATTATCTTCGTTGCATCCTAACCTAGCTTCTTGACGAGGTGCACCTGTGTGACCCAATAGCCCCATCCTTAAAGAATTGATTCTAAAGGGTGTGCTCATGCACATGTTTGGCCTACCTTGTAGTTTGACACTTTAACATGAAGTAGAGGAAAGTATCCAAAAGCCTCAGCCCTAGAATGAATGATAACAATATTCATTGATTGCTCATCCCAACTCATCAATGCATTGTATAACCATAGTCTTGTTTCCTCCATTGCTACAAAATTTTCCTGTTCCTATTACTTATGTTGTCACCTTGCTAGCACATTTCACACTTGTAATCAACAGAAACACCAAACCTTACCTCTAGATTGTCTGTCTGCACCGTGTTAACTATAAACTCTTGAGTTAGTGCATTGCGCACACCCAACACTCAATCCAACCAAGCTTCATCCCTAAGCCTTGCACCCATGATAGCATGAGCTCCAAACACTGTGTGAGAAAACTGCATGCTCTTATTCCTTATTCAATACTACCCTTGTATCTAGACTTTGTGTTTGTGCCCATCCCTAGTGCACTATTTTTCCACAGTTAATATTTTACACAAATTGAATAAGATGTAGTAGGGATTTTATTGAATTGACTTTGTATATTTTTCCATGAGTGATTTTTATTTTCCAGGTACCACATATCTTCAACATATCAGTGTATCATCCTCTACCAATAGCATGCCTCCAGTTATAATGAAAGGACCAGTAAGAGAGGTAGTTGAAAGAAATATTGAAGGTGTCATGGATAGTCTAAAGCCTAAAGTACCAGTATTGATGGACACAATGTGCTTCATAGAAAAATATATTACCCTAACCCAGAGAAAGGTGTTTAAGGACATTTCCACAAAGGAAATACCCAAATATATAGAAGACAAAGCTACACATCAATGCTAAGAGCTCTAGATTCCATATAGTTGCCTTCCATTACCCAGTGCTACCTTGCAAAGAGATCATAGGGTGGATATTGTAGTGCATTTAATCTCAAAGCATGATTTTTAGAAGTTAAAAGGGCTTGCCACATATCAGGCTCATGATATTAATAGGTATTATAAGCTCCCAAATCCTGAAGAATATCTCAACTCAAGATTTTATGCTGATTTTGGGGAATCATGAAGAATATTCGTAAAACTTAGTTGCAAGAGGCAGGTAATTTTCGCTAGAAGCCTGAAGGTATTTACAGAAACAAGTCATTGAAGAAAGCATAGCAGTATCTAATGGCCATGTGCTGCAGGATATATGGATTTAAGAATGCGTAATTATTTTATGAAGGATGTATCTATATGGTACACCTATGTGCTACTAAAGGAACAATTTTCAATTGGTCTAACCTCATAGCTTGGCAATTACACAATTGCGTTGATAAGTCAAAAAAACATGACATAAGGCAAGCAACTAGAGTTAACAATGTAAACTTTGAAACGATAACTATAAACCAAAATGATAACTCTAGCCAAAAAACCAAAAACAAACATGAAAAACAACCTAAAAATGAAAATGTTGATGCTGGAATATTGTTTTTTATGGTGTAAATTTTCAATATTTTTAAAAAATGACAGTAAAAGGAAATCAAAACAATTTCTTTTTGTACAAAAAACACCCTCAAAACAAGAGATGTTGATGTTGGCATATTTTTTTTTTGAAGGCAAATTTTCAACATTTTTTAGCAATGGCGTTAAGGATAATATCATAACTCCGAAAAAGCTTAAAATTCCAACGATTTTTAGGGATGACATTAAAGATAAAAGATCACATCTCTTAAAAGTCTTAGAATTCCAACAATTTTCAGCCATGGTGTTAAAGAGAAAATACTTATAACTATTTTCAATAATAACATTAAAGATAAAATATCATGACTCAAAAAAACTTTAAAATTTTGACAATTTTTCAGCCATGAAATTATGGAAAAATTTTATGACTAAAAAAATTTAAAAATGAACACCAGAATGAAAAAGTCATTATACCAAGAGTAATTCTTTTTTTAAATGCTAAAAATATGACGACTTTAAAATCTTAACCTAAGACAACATGACACATTGCAACAAAAATTTAAAAGTTAACCATCAAATTGACACATAGTGTAGACGAACTTGACCCATTGTAATGAAAATTTAAAGATCAACCATGAAATTAACACATGGTGAGGGTGAAGTTGATCCTTTATAACGAAAATTTTAAAATCAAGAATCTAATTTACACATAATGGGATCAGATTGCTAGTCGAGGATTGAGAGGGACCCTGTAAGAAAAACTAAAATAAAACAAAATAATAAATAAATAAAATAAAAAATTCAAAATAAAACAAAGATTAAAACATTGAAAAAATAAAAAAATAAAAAAATAAAAACATAAAAAGTTTAAAAAATAATAGAAAGTAAATAAAAATATATATTAGAACACAAAACCAAAATAATAATAAAAAACATTGAGAAAATAATAATAATAATAACAAGGAAATAAAAATATATATTGGAACATAAAATTTTAAAAAAACATGTCCAGATAGAAAAAACAAATACGAAACATATATAAAAATGACAAAATAAATCAAACATAAAAAATATAAAACAGAAAGAAAAAAATTAACTTGTGAAAGAAAAAAATAAAAAATAGATAATAAATAAATAAATTTAACAAACCATAACAAAATTAATTAAAAATTCAAAAATATCTCTCTAAACAAACATAATTAAAAAAAAAAAAAAATTAACCAAAATGTAGAAAAAATATTAGATAAATGAAAAAAATTAAATAAAAAAAAAATTAAAATTAAATCAAAAAACATAAAAAATTAATAAAATCATAAATAAATAAAAATAAACATGAATTAAAAAAAACTGAAATAGAACAATTTCAGTCAGCTAGGTGGCGGTGGCAACCAACTGTGTCAAGTCACCTACTAATCTTGCTGGCCGTTGGGTTGGTCGAGGGTGGCATGCCACTCTCGTGCAACCCATCAGCCAACTGACCAACATGTTTGGCAGCCGACTCGACCCGGTCATTGAGCTTGGCAACTGACTGTGCAACCAACTAGCTAGTGTTGAGTCGGCTACTGTTACCCCCACCCAACCCAACAGCCAGCCAACCAACAGGTTTGGTAGCCAATTCGACCCAGTTAGCGAGCTTGACAGCCGATTGTGTGGCCAACCAGCTAGTGGGCTTGGTAGTCGACTGTGTCGGGTAGGTTGCCAAGCTCGATGGCCGACTTGTTGGTGGTGGCACGCCACCCCCCAGCCCAGCACCCAGCACGTTAGCTGGGTTTGACAGTCGATTCTCAGAATCAGCTGCCAAGCCCAATTTAATTTTTATTTATTTTAATATTTATAATTTTTCTAATTTTAATTTTTTTAATAATATTTTAATTTATTTATTTCTATTTTTTATTTTTATAAATTTTGTTTTTTTTAATGGTTTCTTTTTGCATTTATATATATATATATATATATATATATATATATTACTTTTATGTTTTTTATTTTATTTGAATGTTTTTTATCTTGTTTGCTTGTTTTTTAATTTTTTGTAAAATTATTTAATATTAATTTTTTTTTTAATTTTGTATTTATTTTTTTTTTAATTATTTTTGTTTGTATATATATTACATTAAAAAAAATCATTATAAAAAAATGTTGTAAAGAAAAATAAAAAATATATGCTAGAAAAACCTTTTAAAAAAAATATTTTAGGACAAAAAATAAGAAGAGGAATAAGACAACTTGAAAATTTGTTAAATAATCAACATTAAAAAAAAATGTGCATACTCAGGACATAAGAAAATTTAAAGTCTGAAAAATATGTCTTAAAAAGAATGTGGACGTTTTTCAAAATCTGCATGAAAATGACCAACATTGAAAATTAAAATCCACACTTCATACATTAGAAAATTTAAAGTGTAAAAAATAAAACCTCTAAAAAAAAGGGATGATGCTACATCAACAACTTTCAAAATTAGCATGAAAATCACTAACATTAAAAAAAATGTTCATACTTCATATATAATAAAATTTAAAGTGTAAAAAATATGCTAAAAAATGGGGCGGTATTCTAAGTCAACACTTTTCAAAATCAGATGATTTTTTGCTACCTCAAAAAAACGGGTACTCGTTTCAGTTCTCGTTTCAAAGTTTACATTGTTAGTTTTACATGTCATTTCATTTGTTAGATGGAATATGTGCTAAGAACAAATTCACAGGTTTCGAGTGGAAGTATACTAATGCTAAAGAAACACCTCATGTACACACATATTGCAATATATTGTGGGGTACCAGTTATAGGGGAATGTACGCAAGATTAGCTGATAAATTCATCTCAATAGTATACCAGATGATATTTGGCATAGAGGTGCACCCTTCATGACATGCAGCACAAGGGAATCCATAGTCGATGTCATAGATTGGTTTGTATCACCTAAAGGAACACTCATCAGAGTATATGGAGCATATAAAAGACCACATCTCAAGTCGTTGTTTGTGACATATAAGGTAGTTATCTAAAAGGTTGTCTACCAGCTTTGCACGATATTGTCTATATCTTTGTAGAAATGTAAGAAGTCTCCATGGCCTATTTTCTCTCTATAAATAGGATCATACAACCTTAAGAGATTGAAGGCAACATAGGAAGAAATTTCAAAACTAGAACACCTTAGGTTTGAAGAGATGGGATATCACAGGTATGATCCTAGAGGTATTTGTGCACAACATTGCGCAAAGTTGAGATACACATGTCCATACACCTTAGACTCTTGGAAAGATGATATTTGTAAACAACTTACGTAGATTCAAATTGATATTTGTAATATGCTAAAACAAAATACTTGAATCTACTCTACAAATTTTGGAAACCAATTATGATCGCAAAAAAATGAATAAGAAAGAGAAAGCATTTCAATCTCACAACACAACTATTTATCTGGAGAAATCCTTAGCTAAAAATCACGCTATCTGTATATTACATAAGTAAAAGAATATGAGAACAATACAATGATTCTCTCAGGATTGAGAGCTCTCTACACTATCTTTGTCTGTCTCACTGATTCCTAGGAAAGATTAGTTCATTACTTAACCAATTTCTTGGCCTCATTACCTATTTCCTTGTGAAGTTTCCTTGGGAATTAGGCCCCTATTAACAAGTAAATTCCTCAATAATGATCACACAATACATCAAGGCTCTTTCTATGACTCCATGCACCACCTGTACAATTTTCTAATTATACAACTGATAGTACACTTCCCTTTAACTCCAATATCAACTGGGTCTTCCTTAGAACTAGCATTCATGATTTGTTTATGAGTGAATTATTAGTTATCTGATTGATCACTACATGTGAATTAAATATAATTTAATTCACTTGACCTCTAACTAGTTCCTCCATCAGTTAGAACTAGTTAAACTTATTTTAACTCAAATAAATTAAGTTTATTAATTACAACTTAAATTAAACTCAACGAGGGCTCCTAAAAATTAGGAAACACTCTATATGCCTCTAGTTTTACCCTCAACTAACTAAACCAACTAAGTCTTCCTAACTTAGTTAACTCATACAAGTTGTCATGTGATGTGGAATTACAATTTCCTTCTAATTTAATTAAGGGGAAATTAAATTAGAAACCTCTTCTTGTTTCCATTTTCAATATTTCTTGTTGCAAATTTCAACAAGATTAGGAACCATTATAATGCCTCTAGAGTGGTCAATTAAAACATAGTAGAAATTCCTTCAAACCAAGCAACTATTCCAAAATATGGCAAAGAGAGTGAACCAATAAGAAATGAACATGCAGGATAATGTTGAGCTGAAGAGGAAACATGAGAAAGAAGAAAAAAAAGAGAGAAGCAAGAATTTTAAAGTAGATAAAGAAAATAAAGGGGAAACTGAAGACGAGAGAAGGAAAGAGTGAGAAGAAGCTAGGAAAAGAAAACAAGAAAAAAAAGGGCAAAACGAATAACAAGAAAATATCAAATAAGAGACCATGCAAATACTAAAATGTAGAACATATGAAAGAGAAGGAAGAGAAAGCTCTGGAAAAATGAAAAGAGGAGGCCCTAAAGAACCAGAAGGAGGAAGAAGAACAAAAAATGATACAACCTAAGGAGGAGAAGAGGAAGAAGTAGGAAGAAGAGGAATTGGTGAAGAGGAGAATAAAAAAAAAAAAATGAGCTAATTATATATGGTCTGAATATTCATCCTCCAACCCCTTTTACATGTAGGAATATTCCTCTAACTGAAATGGGGATTTTCCCTCCAAGTGAAGACATAATTATATACATCTCTAATTTCACATTTGATCAATTGAAGGAAAAAATCATTGAATATAGGAGGAAGTACGTTCTAAATGAGCCAGATCGACTTCTCTCTATTTGTAACCATCCCATCCCACATTTACCCGCTTTCATAAGCTCTCCAAGGTAAACATGAGTGGATATTAGTATTACATGACCCAACATCCCAGTTCTAGTGATGGAAGTGGGGTCTACTAATTGGAAACATACTCACACATCTGAGGAGAATCACATCACCCATATACCAAAAAATATATGTTAATGAGATTTCCATACGATGGAACTTTCTTTTTCCTAGACTTTACACCCAAATCACATGCATCCTAGGATGTGTGTGCGGTTGGAAGGCTCCTAACTCACGCACAGGTCTTCCTTCGTGCAGTTGAAACCAAAATCTCTCAGTTTAGAGGGTGCAACTAGCAACTCAAATCCATATTTTCAGGGCTAGCTACATACCAGCTACCCAAAACAACCTAGAACTCTCCAGAATTTAATGTAAGATGATAATAAGGTTGAATGATATGTAATAAGGCTAGATATTTCTAAGAAATTTACAAACACATGAGAAATATTTTTTCAAACATATGGTAAACATGGTAATCTACAAGTCATGAATGCATATATGTTAAATGTATTCTTAACTTCATCATAGAATCATCAAGAAATATCAATTCCCTCTCAAACTAGTTGAAACAACACTTGTTAGCCTATGTATTCATAAAACCATTCAATAAATTATCAATTCATGAATATGATCCATACCAATATCACATGATTTAACCAAGCCTATAACCAACATATAACCATAATTAATCCATGACAAACTAATCATAAAAAAAAAACCAATGCGTACGTTCATTGTTGAGAATAATAATATAACTCATATTAACATATGCAAATTCCAACCAAATCAGGGATTTCCACATACCACCTGACCATAGATTGGGATGAACCAAATATCTGTTTGAGCTAATCATCCCTGTTCCATATTCCAAGCATGAATGTGGGATCATATGGGTTACACCAAGATATAACCAATCAGGGATTCTAGAGGCAAAACTAGCTCAACCCTCAACTATAATGATTTCCCCTAAATCGGTCTAGAAATCACTAACACCAATAAAGCTTGGATGCCTCCAAATTTCTTCACCATACCCATAGGAATTTTCCTATATCCACCCATCCTTCAAGAGTTATAGGATAAATCCCATCTCTACCCTTGACACTTGGGAATTTTCCTAAGACCGCCTCACTATGATCTAAAGTATACCGGCCATCCAAAGCTTAAACCAAAACAAGAAAACCGTAACACCATGACTATACAAGAAATGGAAAGGAAAGGCTGAAAACCACTGTCAATACAGACAAATCCCATGACAATGAAAAAAAAGGAACCAAATAACCAAATGCATGTACCATGCATCCAAATCTCAACAATGAAATCAAATATGCAACCTGTTACCTCCAATGTTGTCTTGTTGTAGCTTCTCTTCTAGCCTTTTCTTGTGCTCCATTGCTTTCCTTTGCTTGTCCAAGTGTTTCCTCTCTCTTCTCTTAGAGATCTATTTATGAAAGTGATCCAAAGCTAAGCTCACTAAAGCTATGAACTATTTCTCTTATTCCTTTTTATCATTGATATCTAGTCTCTTCCTTTCCTTTTTCCTTTTTTGTTCATTTTCCTCTAATTTCTCTCTAATTTCCCCTTTATGCATATTTTTGTCTCTTCATATCCCTTTTATCCTATTTTCATTTTTTCTTCTAATTAATTGCTATTTATTTCCTCTTTTCCTTTGCTAATTTCCATAGCCATTAAGTAACCACAAGTGATGCCCACTATAATATTTTCCCTTCCATTCAACTTGGAATATGTGTCCCATGACCTTGGTCTTATTTTATTTACATAGAAAATCAACCTAGGGTTGTTACACTATCAATATGAAAAGAATAATCACTATGATGAAAATACCCTGTAGCGGATTTTTTTTAGGAAGCGCAAGTATAAAAATAGCCCAGATATCTTTTTGTAGCGAAGATCACTAGAGGAGGTTGGTGGGTAGATGTTTTTGTAGATGTTTTTTTGCTATGCGTTTATAATCCTAACACGCACCGGTGCACTTGATATATATGTGACGCACTGGTGCATAGTAGAGGCTAAAGAATCATTACTGAGTTATTTTTAAGTATTATGAAAACAACAGTGCACTTCATATAGACAATGCACTAGTGCATTTTATATAAAGTGCACCTATGTGTACTATCAAATGGCACACTGAGACACTCAACATTTTGGTGTTGTTTACTAACGACGATGACCAGGTGTTGTTTATGTACAACGACCCACCGAAATAGGGTTTTTATTCAAAGGAAGCACTATGTACTACATAAAAAATGGCTCATTGCGTCTCATTAAACCAACACACCGTAAAGAAGTTAGGTACGCCATTGATACAACCACCCGGTGTGTCTCGTAATCAAGTGCACCGAAAAAGGGCTAACTTAAAAAAAAGTTATCGGCTGTAAAAATTTTAGTTTTACTTATTACAGTGCTATAGAGCACTCAAGCACCAGTGCGAATTTTCCTTCTGTGTGGTGCCCTACCATCGGTGCTCCTATTGCCCACATTGCTTTCATCCATTACTCACTGTGTGGAATTTGAATTTTGCAAAACAGTGGGAAAATTTGGCTTTTAGAATTATGTTGCAAATATGCCTCCTCAACATGCAAATATGTAGGTAATCTACTTATTTCTCACCAAATTAAGCTTTTAGCAGATTAATTTTAAAATTGAGCTCAAATTCACCATTTTTTTGAGAAAAAAAAATTTCTACGTAGCGCGTTCGAGTTGTTCGACTCACACCGTTCTCGGTGCTCCCTGTAAATTTACTAGCTACACTGCCAATGTTGTCAATAGAAATCACATCGGGTGGTTAATGTGACAACTTGGTGCAGTACCGAGACAAAGTGCAACACAATACCAATAAAATACTATGGTGTGTGTCGGTTTCTGGCTGCACCGATAGTTTTTTTTAATTTTTAAATTAACAATTTATTTACGGCAGTGCGTTAGTATTCCAGGATGCACTGTCATCTTTTATGTACGAAGGTGTGTCGGTCAAATATACCGCACCCGGGCTGCGTGTGTTTGGTACCGCACTGGCAGTGGTAAAATGTTGCAAACTAGAGGTGTGTTGCGCTATAACAAACGCCCCAGGGTGGATATGTTTTGTCAACACACCAATAAGTAATAGTTTTTTTATTTCACGGTGCATGAGGTTTTTAATGCACACTATGGATAGTGCATGATATAAATGTACACACCATTGGTGGTGCGTGACTACTTTTTGTGGTGCACCGAATGCTTATTTTTTGATAAGAGTTATATTTATATATTTGTAAATAAATTTTTCATTTAATAAAAAAATTTAGGTTTTATGTATGAGGGAGGTTGATGTATTTAATATATGAATCATTCAGTGACATCAACGAAGAGAGGAAAGACAACAAGAGGAGAGGGATGAAAATTATAACATGATACAACATTGGGAGGCAAGGGAGAGGGAGAGACTTTTGTACCCTCGCCCTATTACACCACCCACCCAGTTTCTCTTAAGGGAGGTAGGTATCCTTAAGTTCTATGAGGAGGCTAAAACCCTGAAGGGAACATTGGCTTATTAGTACAATTGATCTACAGGTAGGATGCCCACCGACAGGCTTTCCGTGTCAGTCTTGACTAGTGGTACAAGCCCACTGAGGAGGACATGTATTTTATTACTGGCCTATCTAGGAGAGGGGAGGATTTGCCCCAGTTCCCTAATGTCCCTGTCGGTTATGCAGCAAGGATTCATTTGGTGTACTCCCAGAGATACATTAGGGATGATATACTTTCTCCTGCAGATTTTCAGGTGTCTGGTGCACAGCTACGGTTTGCTTCTTTTGGTCTAGAGGAGGTTAGGTGCCTCTCAATATTACTGACCACCATTGCATATTATACCACTGATGGGCAGTGCATTAGTTTCCCTCTTTTATTTTATGTTGATTCTTTATTCCAGAGGCCACGACTTGTTTAATGGTCTACCATTACTTTACGGTAGTTTTGTATAGCCTTAGATAGATGTCGTTCTCAGACACGTGGGAGGTTGACCTTCCCTTTTGCTTCAGAGTTGTTTTGTTTTTTTAAGAGGTTTCTAGAGATAAGGCCTAATTTTTTCTGTCAGCCTCGTAGGCCGATGATATAGGTACGGATGCACATGTGGGGTGAGATGATGCCCAAGAGGGGCCTGTTGGAGTATCCGGCCAGGATTTCTAGTGATGCACTAGAGTTACTAGCCAGTGAGGATGACCACATGTTCGTGATGGTGATGTGTCCTTACGCAGGGTTAGATTGGCGAGGGTGTACCAACATCCTCTTCACACAAGATGAGCCACCAGATGATAGAGGTAATATTAGTGTTTTCTTTAAATTAATATAGTTTCACTTTATTTTCTTAATTAATTAAAATAAAATTTATTCTAACACGTTCTTTAACCTGTTTTATTAAAATTTTTAATGAAATTGTCTAATTATTTTTGTGTACTATATATTTTGTAAATATTGGCATATTCGTTGGGACATGATTCCACCCCCACCGGATGATCCTGTAGATAACGAGGAGATGGCAGAGAATGCGGATTAGGGTGACAAACCTCCTCGGGTGCACATACCAGTGGGAATGGAGCGTAGGGCGGACATTCGATTTAGGATGGAGTTGGGTGACTGACTATGTAGAATCTTGGTTTTATGAAGTCCACACACTGTGAAATGGGAGCACCAGATCTAGGCTGATCGTACACTCACAAAGCTCTGGAGGGACATGTACTACAATATGATGAGCCTTATGCGTCATATTGTTGGAGCTTCCAGGCTACTCGTGGCTAGGAGGGATAGGCGTCATGGATATGCGTGACATGGCAGATCAAATGATCATGATCATTAGGGGAGTGATAATTCTAGTACTCCACCTCCTCCTCCTTCACCTCGCGGAGATGATCAACCAACATCTAGTCGTCGGCGGGCATCATCTCCAACGGGAACCTCGGCGGACACCATCGGGCGAGGCACCTCCCCACCAAGCATGTGTACGTCGGTCGAGGTAGGCACCATCGATTGAGTATGCACCATCTTAGTGACACCTCTACGAGCGAGCCCACGTCCATTTTGAGCGGAACCATCGGCCAAGGCAGGCCTCCACTAGTTATAGTATTGATTTACCACCAGATATTGGACATTTATATGAATTTCTATTATAGTTGTATGTTTTTGACATTATATATATATATATATATATATATATATATATATATTGTTGAGATTGCAACAAGATGATGAGCTTAGTGGAAAGAAGTCGCCTTCACTAAGTGGGCCCATGAAGCTATTTTTGGTGCAAGTCTATTTTTTAGACTTTATCTGTTTTTTAGACATGTTGATCATATTCTATGAGTTGTAGGATGCTATTTTTGGATGGTTGGTCAAGTTGGAAAAATAGATGGACTTCTATTTTTAGACATTTTTGGCGAAGTCTATTTTTATATTTCCATTCTAAAAATAGATATGTCGAATATTATTAGCTCTTAATAATATTTGGACTATAAACATTATCTTATTCTCTTGGAGCACTTCAGTTAAGTGCACAGATGTGGCACAGGAGACGACAGAAGGAATTACACTATTCCTAAGGGTTAAGTGGAGCTATTGCATGGATACTTTAGTTAGAACTCATGTGACAGAGTTTGGTGGAGTTATTGAAGTAGTTGGCGGAGTTGTGTTCAGTTTAACTGAGTTAAACATAGTTGAGATAGTTGTATCTAGTCTAACTGATTGATACACTAGTGAGAGTGGTGTGAATTAATTATTAACTCATTTAATCAACTAAAGAAATACATCATTTAACTATAGTGCATGGGCCAGGTTTCAGTGGAGACCGGTAGAAGAGGTAGGTGAAAGAGAAGTGTGACTATCAGTTGTGACTATAGTGTTGCATGATTTGCAACACACAGTAGTTGGAGATGCCAATGAGGATTGCGTGAGAAAGGATGGACCAATTCAAGTTCATTCAGATCCATTCTTCAGCAGTGATTGCACAGTAGAGGTAGGTTAGTAGGTGGCAGAGATTGGAGCATGAGATTTGCTAGATCGGACGTGATTAGTGTGTAGCAATTAGAGATTTTACTGAGAGCTTGTGAGGAGCTTTGTATGATGATTGTTACATGATATCTATGACATATAATATACAGATATTTGGGAGTTTTCAGCTTTAAGATTTCCCATAAATTACTTTGTTCATATGTGTTAATTTTTATGGTTTTAATGTGTGCATGCAATTGATTTTATTTCAGCAATTAATGATCAATGGTAGAAGAGATTCTGTATTGTGCATGAAGTCAAATAGTTTGTGATCAGGAGAATATCAGATGTATAACATATCAGTTATATAATTTCTACATGGTATCAGAGCGATATTGATCATTGGAGCAATTGCAAATTATTGAACGGTTGAGTTTTGTGTTTGGTGGAATTCGAATTTGCGACGGTGTTTTCTTGGTGTCAAAGTTGAGATGTCTTTCAACGGATTGCGATTGGAGTATGCCCTTGAGGGCAGATCGAATTATATTGCATGGAAGGACATGAAGGAGGCGGTGATGGATGAAAATGGGTTGAAGGAGTTCATAGATGCAGAAATTCCAAAACCTGCTTCTAGCGATGCTACCGCACTTGAAGCATGGAAAAAGAAGACAAAAAAGTGTCGAAGGATTCTGTTGGAAGGTGTGAAGGATCACATAGTGTCCAACCTTCATGGTAAAGCTTCTCCATTCTTGATGTGGAAATATTTGACAAATTTATTCCAAAGCAAGAGCAACAAGAGGAAGTTGGCGCTCAAGGATAAACTCAGGAACATAAAAATGGAGAAAGGTGACAGTATACCCAAGTACCTCACAAAGTTTTTCCAGTGCAGGGGTGAGCTGGGAAGTGTGGGGGTTACTGTATATTACGAGGACTTGGTGAGCTTGGCTCCCCTTGGGCTTCCGAAGAGTTGGCATTCCTATCAGGACTCTGTCAATGGTCAGGAGAAATTGCCAGGATGGGAGTGACTTTGGTCAGATCTTGTGCAAGAGGAGATAAGGTGGAATACCAGGGATGGATCTTCATCGAAGAGTGCAGATGAAGAAAATTGTGCTTTGGTTGCCAAAGCAAGGAAGGGGAAGAGCAAGAAGAATTCTTCTCAATCCGATGCAAAAGGCAAGAAGCAGGACATGTCCAAGGTGAAGTGCTTTCACTATCACCAACACGGACATTACGCCACTGATTGTCCACAGAAGAAGAAAAATAAGCAGGCTACTGAATCTGCAGCTAGAGAGGCCTTAGACTCACAGTTTTAGTTGGATTTTTCACTAATCGCATGCTTGGTATCAAGTGTGATGGGTTCAATGTGGTTTCTTGACAGTGGTGCGTCTTTTCATATGATCGGAGAAAAATATTTGTTTACTGATCTAGATGAGAAAGATCTTGGAGTGCACATCGAGCTGGGTGATGATGGTAGATACAGTGCGATCGGTATCGATACCATTTCCTTTGAGAGGGAGTCTGGTAAACCCTTTGTATTGAAGGAAGTGATGCATGTTCCAGGATCGAAGAAGAATATGATCTCTGTGGTGATGTAGAAGACAAGGGATATGATGTTGTCTTTAGTGAGGGAAAGGCTTTCCTGCACAGTAAGGAAACTGGTGAGACCCGAAGGATAGGGGTTCAAGTTAAGAACCTTTATCAATTGTAGGTAGATGGTTGTGCAGCAATGGCAGGCAAGGCAAAAGGAGTGGTGAGCCAAGATGATGGCGAGTTGTGGCACTAGAGATTGGGCCGACTTCACCATGGAGCTTTGAAGATACTACAGCAGATTTCTACTGGGCTTCCTAAGGGTACTCTTGTGCAGTCAAATCAGTGCAAGGGGTGTACCTTGGGAAAATTTGTGAAAGCCACCTTTCACGAGAAGGATAGTCATGCCACGATGACCCTTAAGAGAATTCACACAGACGTGTGTGGACCTTTCTCAGCAGCTTTGACAGCAAAGCACAGGTACTATGTGATATTTGTTGATTATTTTTCTCGTAAGTGTTGGATCTTATTCATGCAGAAGAAGAGCGAGACATACTCAAATTTTTATGAGTTCAAGGCACTGGTTGAGAAAGAATCGGGGAAGCAGGTGAAGGCTCTTAGGAGCGACAATGGTGGTGAATTCATCTCTGGCGAATTCAAGGACTTTTGCAGCGCAGAAGGAATTCGGAGAGAGCTCATAGCACCTCATAACCCACAGCAGAACGGGGTTGCTGAGCAGAAGAACAGAACGATCGTGGGTGCTGCATGGGCGATGTTACATGATCAAGGCCTACCCATTCACTTGTGGGCGGAGGCATGCAATACTACAGTATATGTGCAAAACCGTTGTCCTCACAAGATACTTGGCATGAGTACACCCGAGGAGGCGTTTTCTGGTAAGCAGCCCGATATTTCCCATTTGAGGATTTTTGGTTCACCTGTTTACATTCATGTGACGAGGGATGCCAGGAAGAAGCTGGAGCCGACTGTAGAGGTTGGGATATTTTTTGGGTACACTGATACACTCCACAACTATCGTGTGTATTTTCCAGACAGTCGCAATATTGTTGTGCGATGGGATATAAAATTTCATGAGGAGAAAGCCATGAAGTGTTCGCTTGAGAGGGAGCCACACTTGCATGCAGATGAGGAGCTATTAGTTCCTAAGGATGAGCCTTAGGATGTGGATCAGCCACAAGAGGAGGTTCGTGGAGTGGAAGAGACCACTTATGGAGCGCCAACCATCAGAGGGCGGAAGCACACTACAGAAGCTGAGTGACTGATTCAGGATGCAGAGAATATTGTAGGAGCACCTACATCACAGCACAGACAGAGACAGTCACCTAACCGGTATACTGGATACATGGCTCTTATGAGTCAGTGTATCGTGATAGAGCCATCCTCTTTCGAGAAGGCAGCTGGAGGACCCCGCATGGGTAGATGCCATGGTGGAAGAGTATGATTCGATTGTCAGAAATAGTGCATGGGAGATTGTCCCAAGGCCAGAAGGGAAATCAGTGGTAGGTTCGAGATGGATCTACAAAGTGAAGCAAGCAGCTCACGGGAGAGTCGAGAAGTACAAGGCAAGATTTGTTGCCCGAGGCTTCTCATAGACTGAGGGGATCGATTATGAGGAAAAATTTGCACCTATCACAAGGTATTCCTCCATACAGATGATTCTTGCTCTCTCAGTGTAGATAGGGTGGTACATTCATCAAATGGATGTGAAGACTGCGTTCCTCAACGGAGTGATTGAGGAGGAGGTGTACATAGAGTAGGCCGAAGGTTTCGAGATCTTCAGTAGTGAGTCGCATGTGTGCAAGCTCAAAAGAGCACTGTATGGGTTGAAATAAGCACCTCGTTCTTGGTACACATGGATAGACAGTTATTTCACTGGACTTGGATTCTCCAAGAGTGAGGCGGATCCGAACCTATACCAGATTGTGGTGGAGGGTAAGTTTTTGATCATTGTACTTTAGGTAGATGATTTGATTCTGACAGGTGATGAAATGTCGATACACTCATGCAAGGCTGATCTTGCAAAGGAGTTTGAGATGAAGGACTTGGGCCTCCTTCATTATTTCCTGGGATTGGAAATTTGGCAGCGCAGTGATGGATTGTTTGTGTCTTAAGGCAAGTATGCCCGGGAGATACTGGAGAAGTTCAAAATGCATGGCTACAAGCCTATCGACACTCCTCTTCCTGGTGGATGGAGGAAAGAGGATGTTACATCGGTAGAGGTAGTGGATGCCACTGTTTACCGACAGCTGGTGGGGTCGCTTATGTATCTGGTCAATACATGACCCAACATATGCTACGCTATTAACCAACTTTCACAAGCTATGGTTAAGCCTACCAAGCTCTTTTGGAAGGCAGACAAACATGTATTGAGATATCTCAGAGGCACATCGGGATATGGATTATGGTACAGACATTCGGATGAGGTGAAGCTGTGTGGCTTCATGGATGCAGATTGGGCAGGGAGCCCAACGAACAGAAAGAGCACATCTGGAGGGATTTTCAGTATCGAGTCGACAGCAGTTTCTTGGTATAGCAGGAAGCAGAGATCCGTGGCACTCAGTTCAGTGGAGGCCGAGTATATGGCAGCAATTTTGGCTGCATGCGAGGCTATATGGATGAGGAAGATCCTGGTTAGGTTGTTTGGTTCACACTTAGATCCTACTGTGATATATTGTGATAATAAAATTTGCATAAAAATCTTGGTTAATCTAGTATTTCATGATAGATCTAAACACATTGACATCTGGTATCATCATATCAGAGATTGTGTGCAGCGAAAGATCATGTTACCTTCATACATTCCCACGGAGGATCAAGATGCTGATATCTTGAGGAAGCGCTCACCAGGAGAAAATTTGAATACCATAGAGGCAGGATTGGGGTGGCAGATAATCCCTATCTTGTTGAGAGGGAGTGTTGATATTGCAACAAGATGATGAGCTTAGTGGAAAGAAGTCGCCTTCACTAAGTGGGCCCACAGGCTATTTTTGGCGCAAGTCTATTTTTAGACTATGTCTATTTTTAGACATGTCGATCATACTCTATGAGTTGCAGGATGTTATTTGTGGATGGTTGGTCAAGTTGGAAAAATAGATGGACTTCTATTTTTAGACATATTGGGCGGAATCTATTTTTATATTGCGAGTCTAAAAATAGATATGTCGAATATTATTAGCTCTTAATAATATTTGGACTATAAACATTATCTTATTCTCTTGGAGCACTTCAGTTAAGTGCACGGATGTGGAACAGGAGCTGACAGAAGTAATTACACTATTCCTGAGGGTTAAGTGGAGCTATTTCATGGATACTTCAGTTAGAACTCATGTGACAGAGTTTGGTGGAATTATTGAAGTAGTTGGTGGAGTTGTGTTTAGTTTAACTGAGTTAAACATAGTTGAGCTAGTTGTATCTAGTCGAACTTATTGATACACTAGTGAGAGTGGTGTGAATTAATTATTAATTAATTCACTAATTATTAACTCATTAATCAACTAAAGAATACATCAGTTAACTATAGTGCATGGACAGTTTCAGTGGAGATCAGTGAAGAGGTAGGTGAAAGAGCAGTGTGACTATCCGTTGTGACTATAGTGTTGCATGATTTGAGACACACATTGGTTGGAGATGCCAATGAGGATTGCATGAGCAAGGCTGGACCAGTTCAAGTTCATTTAGAGCCATTCTTCAACAGTGATTGCGCAGTAGAGGCAGGCTAGCAGGTGGCAGAGATTGGAGCATGAGATTTGCTAGATCAGACCTGATTAGTGTGTAGCAATTGGAGATTGTACTGAGAACTTGTGAGGAGATTTGTATGATGATTGTTACATGATCTCTATGACATATAATATACAGATAGCTGGGGGTTTTCAGCTTTAAGCTTTCCCATAAATTATTGTGTTCATATGTGTGAATGTTTATGGTTTTAATGTGTGCATGCAATTGATTTTATTTCCGCAATTAATGATCAATGGTAGAAGAGATTCTGTATTGTGCATGAAGTCAAATAGTGTGTGATCAGGAGAATCTTGGATGTATAACATATCAGTTATATATATATATATATATATATATATATATATATATATATATATTGGTGCATGTATTTTATGTTCACGTTCATGTACTTAATTTACATATTGGTGTTCATCATGATGTGTATATTGTTAGGTTATGTTAGATATGTTCATTTAATGTGCTTGCAGATAGATGTGTATGTTATAGCAGTTATTTGACATGAGATGTATATTTCATGTTTGTGTTGTGATGATTTTATACAATTCTTGTGTTTTGTTAGATGATCATGATCACGATGATTAGATGATGTTAGCAAGTTTGAATGTGTATTTTAGAATATGATGTTTTTATGATGGTTATCATGATCATGATGTTTATTTTTAATATTAAATTATGATATTTATTAAAATTATAATTTTAAATTTAATTGTAATTATATGGAAAATTGTAATCGCAATTGTAATTGTATTGTCAAATTGTAAAATTGTAATTGTAATTGTATGTATTGTCATGATTCAATTTTATTAAAATTGTAAAATTTGTAAATTTGTAAAATTGTAAATTAATTGTCAAATTTGAACCATAAACACTATATGCAATAAAATTGTAAAATTTTAATTGTAATTGTACTTCTAATTATATGTAAAATTGTAAAATTGTAATTTTCTGTATTGTCATGATTAAATTTTATTAAAATTGTAAAATTTGTAAATTTGTAAGAATACAAATAATTGTAAAATAATAATCTAGAATAATATGAATTTTTGTAACATAATAAATTTTAGAAAATAATGCAAATAAATTCATGTTTAGAATTATCATTATTTTATTATGATCTTACATACCAAAAATAACAGTATACATTAATACATTTTTTTAAATTTTGAATATATATATATATATAATAGGATGCATTTATTTAAGTAATAATATAGTGAAAAACCATTTAAAGAAATCAAGTAGTTGTATTATTTTAGGAATTGACATAAGAAAAAAAGAACTTGATATAGTGCATTGCTTTTGAGATCAACATAATTGCAAATTATCAGGTGAAATGATTTTAACATTGGAAAAATGCAAACCAATTAATTCAAAATACATATTATAATGTTTGGAAAAAAAGAGTCTTAGTTATAAGGTTAAGTCCTCTTCTTTATAAAAACTCATCTTAAATAGTATAAATGTTGAAATAACACATGCACCATATCACTCTCTGCTCTCATCACCCTCATTATCTTCCAACTCACTTGACATGATAACACTATTGTTCTCAAAAACATGTTTTCATCTAGGGTCATGTCTCAATATGAACCACCAATCCCTATCCAACGCATCTGGGTAAAAAAACACCTAGTTGCAGTGTTTGGGGAAAACATAAGGCTCCTAAGCTTCATGCCACATATTTCTAGAGGTGATACATATCAATCTACTATTATGATATTCCTTTACATTATTCCTATCAAAAGTGTCCCACCACTTGCACCTAAACAAAAACATTGGAAAAGAAGAGAAGTCCACTTCAATGATCTCTTGTATCTTTCAGATGTAATCTAATGTCCCTCATACTAGGTTTTGATCACGGTGGCTAGATCGACTATATTGATCGAACTCAACTTCCACCCCACAGTCTTGTGTCATGTGTTCATCATCATAATTTTATGTGCGAAAATGGTGTCCATATGCCCACATAGATGGGAACAAATGCAACTATAAAAAATTTAAAATATCATAGTGTCATGTGTCTAATAACCCAATGGTTAAAATATATATAATATATATGTCACATTTCAAAGGTGCATTATTAAGTTTAAAATGTACATAAATATATTATTACCGATTTGCTGCACCCAATCCCTATGTTTAGCGCATCCTCTTCAACACATGGGTAATGATCAGTTGCACCGTATTTCTCTCTGACTTGCTCAGCAACCCAACTGTTGGGCATATAATTGGCACATTTTATTTTAAATGATCAGGATAAGGAACACTTCTACCATTCAACCATCTGAATTCTTTCCTGTCACTATCCCATTTCATCCCCGTTTCTTCGTATAATGTGACCCACGGTTGTGTCACTTCAGAATTGTAAAGAACAAATTTATTGATTGCTTCAATTTCTGCATTCGCTGATGAAATGAAACCAACATATAGTACATATGACATCAAAATATACATTATATATAAGTTCAATATGAATATTTACTTTGTGTAAATTTGACAAATTATAAGTTGCTTACTCTTTATCAAGCACCTTTTTCCATTCGTTTGGAGAAGCTCCCCTTCTCTTTTGTCTTCGTCATCCCTTTCATCATCCCAAATCACCGCACTTGGTGTGTTGTCGATTTGCTTGATGTACTCACTCGTATAATAGAAAGACTCATACGATATGTACCCCTCTTCCATAGAACCCTATGTTTTTTCCCTTTGTCGAACAAAACCTTTCAATGTATTCATGTACCTCTCTAAGAAGAACATCCAATGACAAGAAACTACCCCAACTAATTCAACCTCATCTACTAGGTGGATTAGAATATGAACATGTAATTCCATGAAACTCGTCGGCAGTTCCTTCTCAAAAATACAAACAATCTCAACTATCTCTTGATGCCATCGTGGAATCCTAGCCATATGAATCTCCTTTGATGTGATCCAACGTACACATGTAGATATTTTAGATATGGCACATCCTAGGTCTTGGGGGAAGTCATGTTTCACACACACACACAAATGAAGGATAATGACATTGAAAATTTATAAATGCATGCAATATGCAAAATTAGTTATGTTTTATGATCCCATGGGATAAAAAAATTTAATATAAAAAATAATAAAATCATGCTTTTGAAATTATACATACTCTTAGGAGATTAAAATGGTCATGCGATTTCAACCCTGACAAATGGTCTTCCACGGTGAAGCAACGTCGTAGTGAAGACCCATATGAAGATTTCACCCTCACACCCACTATAAATTCCTTTACCAAAGAAAGATCATTTTTTTTTAAAATCCATGGGACATCACCTTCGTTGAAATACCAATTAGAGGGACTAGCCTCTCTTGTACTTTCTAATTGTCTTGGACAATGTTTCTTTTTAGTTTTTGAAGTAATAAGATATTTCCTAATAGCCAATGTGTCACTTTGTTTTGATGATATGTGCCTACATAAAGAAGATGAAACGTTTTTAAATATATGCATGGGATCTAATAAGTGGGTAATCTTAAGATTCTCCCAATATGGGAGGCTATAAAAGATAGATTTCCTTTTCATCCCAATGGGAAATTTCTCAACATAGGTGTTGAATAATTATGTATCATCAAACATAGGCTACCCATTTGAATTGAACATCTCTATGAACTCATTCTCCTTCTCTCTCTCATATGCTATAATCCATTCAGCTGGTTTCGTTATTGCAGGCCTTTGGGTTCTCTCTCGTTTACCATTGAAATCAGATGTTTCTCTTCTATGAGGGTGTTCTTCTGGGAGGCCTGGAGCAGTCATACA